>JYFJ02001666.1:0-74737 GCA_000934665.2 Catajapyx aquilonaris
CCGCAGTGGCGCTTTCCCATGTTAAACTCGCATAGACGGTGGCGCCACTGCGGAATTTTTCCATGTGTCGCCGTAATAAGCCGTGGACCACTACTGGGGGGTGTTCCAAGAAAAGAGGTAGAGACACCTCCCCAACTTTTACCTTTCTCTCCTTACTTTTTATGCCTGCTGCGTTGCAAGGGTGGGGGCAGGAAAGGGTGGGGGTAAAAGAACGAGAAAATCGGGTTGGAACATGGTTGAAGAGAAAGAATGTGCTTAGTTGACCTTAGAGTTCATGAGGACTATTCAGAACCGGGGCCAGTCTTTTTCTGACAGTGTATCGAAAAGGACTCACATTATTGGCACAATTTTTAAATAGAACCTGCAAAATTTGGACATGGCAGATTACTAGGCCTGTGAAATATTGCATGTAAAAAAGAATGGCAGCTGCCTTGTCTATAATGTAGGAGCATGAGCTGAAAAACAGTAACATTGTGCCCAACATGCGGAATCGGGATTTTGCAGAACTCACTATGGCAAAATAATACCCTTTACTACTACTACAGGCAATAATACAGGGTGTTCCAAGTTCGTGGCGCCTGTTATTTATCACTGTAATACAGCTCAAAGCTGTTATATTTTTGTAGCTTGTTGTGCCCCTAATCAGTTTCTATAGCCACTGCTACATTCGACCACCTGATACTGCTGATAGTATTGAGGCAACTTATTAGGGGCACAACAAGCTACAAAAAATAACAGCTTTGAACGATATTAGTGATAAATAAAACGACCCATGACCTTGGAACACCCTGTATATTTATGTAAATACTGTACTGCAATAGAGTTACAATGTCTTGTTTGGCATCTCGTTGCATGTTGAGTATATTGCAATTATGCGCTGTTTTAATACTCGTTTTACGGCGTGTGCTACGGTTATGACGATGTAAAAGATGGCGTAATTTGGGACACGCATGTAACAGTGTCTTTGCAAGTGTTGTAACAATATTTAGGAAGTGGCAATTAAATAACCCCTGACACTCCCTTCTCACTTGCATGGGAGGAGGTAGGCCTACCGCACTCTAAGCCTGAACTTGAAACTTATTTGCATATTCCGTCGCTGTTAATGCTCCTGATCTTTAAGCAACAGAGCATTACGCGGTTTAAAAATTTGCATAAGTCATGTTGCATAGGCTGCGGTGCATTGTACTTCACGAAATATTGCGTGCCAGCGAGCTTCTCTGTAAGGTTCACGCATCTTAGCTCTAGACTCCTAAGCGTCATCTGGTTGAATTTATAGTCACATGTTCATTATTTTACATGCGATATTTGCTGCAGTGAAAAATCGAGAAATTCTCATAGAATAAAAAAAATGTCGCAGGATTCTCCTCTTGTCGCTACTTGTAAAAATTGCAAATTAGCAACACATTATTTAATCTAATTTTCCCATTAGCTAATGCTATAGCTATTCGGTTCAGAGTAGGCGCATTTCAGATTGAAATTCTCAGTTTGGACTGTACCGATTTCCCTGCTGCAATTCCGCAATATATTTGTCCGTGCCCAGATGCTTTCGAGAAGCAGATCAAACTCGAATACATTAAACTCTGTAGGCAAACAAGAGAGCCTCCGGATTCCAGGAACTACTTTGGAAAAGAGGGGGGGACAGGAGGAGGGTAGGTTGGAGGGTAGGGGAAAGGATTTGACCACCCAGAAAACACATTATAACCATTACTCTCCATAACACATTGCCCCGCATTAATGCGGAGTCAAACTGCTAATTTATGTTCCATTCGACGCGTTTGCAGGCTTTGAACAGTAGTAAATCATTGTGTCGTGTTGGGACCTGAATTACGGACCGTTTGGGTGTGGTTGGCGGCCCAAAGAGAAGAGAGGGGCTGCTGGGAGTAGGGGTAGGGGGAGTTATGGGGTTAACCAGTTGAACCCACAGCCAGGGGGCATATAATAAGCTACCTTTGTTTGAGGCTACCTGTGTGAATATACACAACTCAACTCCGCAAGGAGAAAACCCCCCTCTACCACCCCCTCCCCCTCTTTGGCTGGTGGGGCTGGACAAGTGATCAATTTTGCCACGGAGTGCTACATCATCATTACGGGACTTGGGGCAAAACTTTTGGGAATCCAGAAAACCCCCTCCCGGCACTCCCCCCTGCCCTGCCCTCCCCCCCGCTTTACTGCCGAGCCTCGGTTATCGCGATTATAGGACTGGCCAGTATATGCACGTTTCGGGCGATAATTAGCGGAGATAATTTGTTGCTAGGGGGCCAGTACCTTCAAGTGGGTTTTAGGTAAATCTGGGATGAAATACGGGTGTAAGGACTCGGACGTGAGGCAAGGAAATATATATTTTTTGCCTACTTTTCCAGAGAGTCCTAATGAATTTTGCTACTATCGCATTGTGCAATCGTGCATGTTGTGGAAGTTCGCACGTCGCGAGAGGAAGCTGTTACTTTCCTCGAAATTAATGGCACGCCAGATTGATATTTCGAAAGAAACATTTTGTAGGCGTTCAACCTCTAGGCTTGAAGCTACGATAAAATAGAACGTTTTGAGTGAATTTCACTCTTATCAGGTTTTCCCCTCCGGAATTTATGGCAAATGTAACGAATCGTATGGCTTCAAAATAATCGTTGAGATTTCGACCATCCCTGACATGAGGCGGGCGTGATGAAACCTGCGGCCCACTGGACGTCAACCAGCGCCACCTCCCGTCTAAAAATAATTCTACGGTCCTGCCCATATAAATATTCAGGGATGACCCCGAAAGGCCGGTATTGAGCCCTGCTTTTCAGGCCAAGTCGAGCCGAGCCCGTGATTAATGCGAGAGTGTTATTAAAAACCCGCAGCGAGTGAGGCTTGCCCTTTGTCTCCCTCCTTCCGAATGAGATGGGATGGAATTCATCGCCATGTTCAGGTTGCCATACCCGCCTCCCTCCCCTACACCCGCAGGGGTAGCATCCCCGAGTCTAATTTCCCGAGCCAAGCCATCAAGTCTCGGGCAATTTATAATCTCAAATCCGACGAGATCATTTCTCCTGCGGTGAGCTAAAGCTGCTCAACGCCACGCTCCAACTTGTGTAAATCTTGCCAACTCCCTTTTTTTCCTCTTACAAAATGGCTGACATCTTTCCTCGCTCACTTTTGCTCTCCCGCCAGGGGTTTTTCCTCCTCCGGTTAATCAGGTTCATTACATCAGGCCACATGGCTGCAGTGTCCCTGAAGGTTGTTCCGGCTACTAAGCTCTTATTCGTCTGAAACAAGCCATAAGCACCTAGATCTGTAATTCGGGTTTAGTGGCAATCTTCTGCCATCGAGCTTCCCCTCCCCCCCCTCACTCCCTTGCTCTTGTAATGGAATGGTGGAAAGGGGCGGGCTCACTTGAGGGGCCAGAGATCCTTAATGGTTATGAACCTAACCGGAATTCGTGTTTGCGGTTAAGAAATCTGGCCCCGTGGCGTCAGGGGAAATTGGGAAAAATGCGAAGAATGAAATATGGCGTGAAAGTGGTGGCAAATCTCGGCTCTTATGCATTGCCAGACTGCTAGATGGCTCTGATTGCTGGAGCATTGCCATTGGCTAACTTGGTCATGTGATACACGATGGGCATCATAGGACCGCAATCGGCAAATACCAGGGTGTTCCAAGTTCGTGTGGCCTTTTTATAATAGCTATTGTTATTGGGNGGGGGGGGGGGGGGGGCAAGGGGGTAATCACTTCGGTACTCCGCTCCGGTGTACACCTGCGAGCTCCTCAGGTACCTCACTCTTTATTACTCCTTGGTACTCCAGTGTACACTTTTCAGTCGAGTGATTACTGGTGGTCTTGTGGTTATGCTACTGCCCACAGCTAAGCGGGAGATCCGGGGTTCAAATCCCGTCACCGTCTCCTCTGCTTGGTCGGGTATTTTTCCGCTTTTCACCCGACATGTCCGGGCAGACTTGCACTCCCTTCTCTGCCCAGGGCCAGGAGAAAAGGTCTGGTGTTTAAGAGGGTCTGAAATGACTAAAAACTATTTAAGAGCGCCCTCCCTTGGGAACCTCCCCTTCCCCCCCTAAAAGGGCCCAAGGTCCTATCACGGGGTAACAACAACAACAATTGTTGGTGTTGTTGTTTTTATTGTTTTTATTATAGGAAATTTCGCTCGGAGCTGTTTTTTTTGTAGCTTGTTGTGCTCCTAATCAGTTGCCTATTCTATAGCCACTGCTACATTCAACCACCTGATAGTAGCCTACTACTGAGGCACCTGGATCGGGGCACAACAAGCTACACGAAAATAACATCTTTGAGCGATATCAGTGATAACAAAAACGACCCACGAACTTGGAACACTACTGTATAGCTTTAAAAAATATTCTACTTCTCATGAAAAATTAACACAATAACAAAAATTTAACAATTGTACGTACGAGTGTCCTACATATACAGTATAGGACGTTAGGCATATTTGAGTTAACATGTAGTTTGGCACGTAAATAGGGTTTCCTTTTCGTTCTTTTCTGTACATACCTGTATATACTGATGCCCCATTGACAGTGCAGTCCAGTGTAAGCACGTGTATATATTTTGTGAGGGATGCGACCTCGTGTAATGATGCTCTAGCATGGCAGTGCTAAAATTAAACAAATTTTCGTACAGTACAGGCCTCCATTGGTCGTACGTTAAGCTTTTTCCCTATTCACTTTGTCAGTGTAAAGGCCCAGTATGAATCTGCAATCCCCATTAGCAATGTGCACATTACACGCTTCATAGAACAATGTTTAATTCAGAGCGTGGTTGAATTGATTTTCTTCCTCTAATGCTTCCGATGCCAACGTAATCTCCGTCTTAATTATAAGGCAGAGGTCTTAACTCGGCGAGTAAATCCGGAGCTAGAGAATGCTTACATTGGCAACTAATTATTCACTTCTGCTCTTGTTAGTCTTCCCTGAGCGGTGCGAGTGGAAGAACCGGCAGAGATGAGTAGGAAAAAGGCCCCTCAGACATCAGCAACTATCTTGTAAATTCGTTAACTTTGCAATTAGAATTTCTGATCCCAGACGTAAAGCCTTAATAAGTGATTTGTACGATTATTCCGGAAATAATAAGATGGCTTCCACACGATGCTAGTAGACTAGAAACCATTTTTATTGGTAACCAGTGGACACTGGAAGGGTTGCAGTAGGCTAATTTGTAAAATGAATGGATGAAATTAGCAGACGGAGCGTAAATATAATTTTTCTAATTCGTCGTGATTTTCCTGTTGGCTCGAGGGGACCAGCATGACCATGGTCCAGCAAGTCCATTTCCTGAGAAAATCTCGAATCCCCCTATAAGCCCCGATGCCCCTAGTAATATTTGCTAATGCATTTAGCGTTCCGGCAGTCTCTTTGTGTGGGGTGGTTTGGAGAGCGTTCTTCCGTTCAGTCCGCCAGAGGATGCTGCCGCTGCTGCTGCTGTCCAAGAGAAAAGGATGAATAGCCCTCGGGATAGTATGGCCCGGAGTCCCGTGTCTACATACACCATTCGGTTCGGATACGTTTTATTTCGTTACTGGGGCACAAAGTTGAAGCTTTCATCAGGCTAATAGCGCGCTAATTGCATTTACTCGGGATGGGACCAGGACATAGCGGGTTTTCCCCAAACACACACAGTCGTGTTGCTCTTACGCCTCCATGCCTCGGATCATCTATCTCAGAATGGGGCTCGTGGGAACGTGTGTGTATTCAGTGCAGTATATATATATGTGCCTCTTATTTACGTCAGGTATAGAGGTGGTTGGGGGGTGTTGTACAGTGCATTTCAGTCCGGTTTATTCAATGAGCATGCTCCTGTTGAAAGGATGCCTTCTCAAACGTGGTCTAATTAGGAGGGAACTTACTGTATTATTTACTCCGAGTAGACTTTCCGATAATAATGTGGAGTGTACTGGGACGGAAATATCTGGCCCCTGTAGGCCTCCTCTCTCTAATACTGTAATGCTACTCATGTAAACTCAGGTACAGTATAGCAAGTTGCAATACAGCAGGCAGGATATTTAAAAAAAGGGCGGTTCTACCGCTTCCTGATTCGTGCTTAGACATTGTTGAATTTTGCCTTGTAAGCAGAGTGTCTGGCAGGTTGGTTAGTCGGTTGTGAGAGGGATCAGGTGTTGTGGTCTGTCACTGCTGAAGGGGCTTTCTAAGCCCATCATGGCTGACCACTTTTGTAGGTTACCGAGTTTAGGGACGAAAACTATGGCCATTTCTAAACTGAAGCCATCCCGGAATTGTCCTGAAACCGTATATACGGCATGAGTTCGAACCTGGGGAAATTCTGAATGACAGCCTCAACGCCTATACTGTAGCCTCGGTGAATAGGATCAAACTCAGGATTTATGAAGAAAGCAGACTGAAAATGGGAAACAGAACGAAGTCGAGCCATGAAATAGGCTTACTTAGTTATCATATTTATCATCCCAATAGCACCACATGCAGGGTGTGTAAACAAAAGGTATGCATAGACTTTACAAAAGCTCAATCCATATCTTACAAGGCATAGAGTTGATCGCAAAATGGTATACTCACAGTTCAGACCGGCCATCTTATCGTAATCTGATCCCCACCCTCCCCCATCACTGGCCCAGAAGATTTATTGGGATGATAAATCCCGGTGGTATAAGGGGAATTGCCATGTCACGAGTGCAAGATACTTGTACCTTGGAAATTATCCTATGCAATTAGGGTGCCCATAGCAAATCCGTCTGGTGGACGGGGCTTTATCGTCCCAAGGCATATCGCGTAGGGCTCAGTTGGGGGGTTGGGATTGAGGGTGGAATCCAGATTAGACGGTCGATCTGGACTGTCATATGTTTTAGACTAACCGATACATGCCCAAAAATACACAGAATAACAATTCGTAGTTTAAAATTGTATTGGTGGCACTCTCGTGATATAGGGCATAATTATATAAGTGATGTTCACATTAACTGCGTTTGGACAATTGCAGTTGCACCTTAGACAGCATCTCTATACACAGAGAAACAAAGCAATTGTCTGGAATATACACATGGAACTAGGTATTTTCAGAAGAAACCAGTTCAGTTGGATTACGAGTATATTTGTCGTAGCCGCATAGCGAAATTGGGCACTTCCTGAAATGTCTACCCACATATTGGACGCATGTTGTAGTGCAATCTCCCGTGAAGAATTACAGCCTGTGCCGAGAAATATTGGACTGTTCGCGTAGTGTCAGCAACGAGTTGGACTGATTCCGTAATTCGGAATCTACCCGTACATGGGCAGCTGAGCAAAACCAGAAGGTGAGGAGGGCATCAGGAGATGCAGAGTGCAGGCCATACCTGCACATGACCTGGACGATATGTGAGGAGGGAATGTCTGGAAGTCCAGGAGTTAGTCCTTGCTCTTGAGCCTAGGGTAGTCCAGGTGACTGTACGGAAAGGTTGTCATCCGTACTGTGAGTGAAGGCAAGTACGTGTCTGATTGGTTGATCGTAAGTGCCATTTGATGGGCAAAGACATGTCCGAGGAAGTAACCAATGCACTGCTGCACATCTTCTCTCTTCAGCATTCTCATGACCAATTTGGTCATATAAAAGCCATATGCAGGCTCCTGTTGCAATCAGCACAGTTACGGATGACAACCTTTCCGTACAGTCACCTGACTACCCTTGGCTCAAGAGTCAGGACCAACTCCTGGACTTCCAGACATTCCCTCCTCACATTTCGTCCAGGTCATGGGCAGGTATGGCCTGCACTCTGCATCACCTGATGCCATCCACACCTTCTGGTTTTGCTCAGCTGCTCATGTCCATTGGGTAGATTCTGAATATACGGAATCAGTCCAACCCGTTGCTGACACTTAGCGAACAGTCCAATATTTCTGGGCACATGCTGTAATTCTTCACGGGGGATTGCACTACAGCATGTGTTCAATGTGAGTAGACATTTCAGGAAGTGCCGAATTTCACCATGCGGCTACGACATATACATGGCCATATATGCCCACCTCTGTAATCTCATAAACTAGAGCCAATCAACATATTTTATTGTCATTTTCGTATTCAGCACCTCGAAATTAGTCTAGATTTGCTATTTTCATTACAGTAGTTTTCTAGTTGCCCATGTTATTATGTTCTCCATAATACTGTATTATAGTCTAATTCTAATATATTGACAACTCTTAAAAATAAATTTTTGAAATTGACTGCTTAAAATTAATCTGATTGTAAGAAAAATTGGCAACTGAAACGGAGGAGTGCGGAATATCTCATATCAGATTGTGTAGTACTGTACCCCGCAACCCCGTTTGCTAGGGACTACCGCACCTCTTGATTGCGGAAGTGTGGCTACCTGTAGAGGAAAGCCGCAGTGATTTACCGCCTGTCTACTTTTAGATGGAGTGTTATTCAGGGCTATAATGGAATTTCAAACACAAAATAGTCTTGGAACCTGCGAAGGTTCTTCAATAACTGAGTAAATTCCAGTAAGTTACTTTGTAATTACAGTATGGAAAAGTAGCTAATTCAGATAAATGAATACGCTAAACTGTTAAGTGTGCATTACATTCTCATGCGATGTGTGACAGAATTGAGCTCACATCCGTATCGGTGGAAATTCTGCTTGTGATCGTGAGTCAAGTTGGTGCCATCCTGTATGAAAGAGAGTGAATGGGTTAGAACTATGAGCAACTAGAATACTGGGTCATGCAAGAAACTTATTATTACTCCGCGAGTTTGTGCTAGAATGCCCACCACCTGCTGCTTACGTCATGAAGTTATAATGCTCATTCCAGAACACTTAATGTGTGGTCTGCCATCCAGCGCCATCTGCTGGCAGAGATGCAATAAGAACTGGGCTTACCCCAATCTTCTGTTACTTAAGAGTAACTGCACTAGCATCATACTACGAACTATCTCAATCCCCTCGAAATTTGAGAAGATAGTAAATTATTAAAGAGTTACAGTGAATAGCAAATGTGTTGAATCTTCTCCACATCGCCTTTCATTCCTATAACAATGAATTATACTGAACTCGATATCCGGTTGTGGTCACACTTTGCCCCCATTAATATGCAAGTAAGAGAAGCCACGAAAACACGAGACTCGACAGAAAATAGCAAGTAAGACATGAATTCATTATGGGTCACCGGACATGTGGTGTCAATTACCCCGCAGTTTCTTCTTCCAAAACACGAGAACTTACGACACTGCCTTGTCTTGTCGTAGAACCAGAAATATTCTTAAATTCAGTTGCGTGGAACGACATCCTGCCATTAAAGATTTAGGACGATTGTGCAAGAAGTTGTGTCCGAAAGCCCTCAAGACGGACTGGCTCACGTCGATCCCAGTGTCATTAAGTTTGATGAATTAAAGCTTTCCCCCTGATGCAACTTGCAGGACACGTCACTGTTGCATGGGATTAGTGTCAGAGCGAGCTTACTTTCCCGAGGAAAGTCTCGGCGCAATAAAACTTTTATCTTTGCCTGGATATAGTGTGATTCCAATCCGTTGTCAACTCACACTTGAAGAGTGTTCCTAGAGCGGTTAAATTGGCATAATTTGTCCTACACGTTTTACCACAATGAGACTAGAAATTGCACCAAATTAGATCTCTGGGATAGCGCGATATACCAGTCTATCGCGACTTCAAAATAGGAGTGTTACTTTATGTGAAATGTTCTGCCATGATTACAATGAAATATGCCTGAATTATATTTGTTAATAAATAGTTATATGCAAATCAACTAACACGATGGCTTTAAAATCAAACAATTGTACAAGTGTCCTATATGTAAGACGCTAGGCATATCAGGGTTAATAAATGCAACATTATTTCAGTGCGGTATGTATTAGCTTGATTAGACGCAGTAATGTCAAAGTTTTGTACACACTCCTCTTGCAGTATCTACGCCAATCGTTTTGAGGCAAGTTTATAAAAGAACAGTTGGTCTACTAACTCTACTCTATACTGAGGCATCGCGTGCAGCATAATGTTCCAAAACTCGCGTTTCACTGTGCATCCACAACTGATAAACTTTGCAAAACTTTGCGACTGTAAACAGCCCTACTCTAATTTCCGCAAGCTGAAGTAAATGCTTAATTAGGTCACTAAAAAGCGCTAGAAGTTTTGCTGCATAGGCCTAGTCCTAACGTATACGCACGCTGCTCATCCCGGTTGTAAAAACAGCGCACCTTATAATCCACTCCCGCAGCTATTTTTTAAGGTATCTATGCTAATGCAATCTAAAGGGCTATCGAACACGCGAGGTTCACTTGCGGTTTAAATACTTCCTTCGCCCGGTATTCTTAATCACTTAATAGGCCTAATTCACGTCCAAAGTGGCGATGCACAAGATGATTTGTGGCTAAGCTGCTATCTTTATGATGAGGCACCCTGTATAAATCGCAATTCAGGTAGACTTTTCAGGACGTTACTCCTGAAAATTGTGATTGGAGATAACCCGTGACGAAATAGAAATCCACAGTTTAAACCCTCGTTTCTTATCCCCTTTTCAGGGTTTCAATTGCCAGTCTTTATGAAACCCCCTCTCAAGAAGGAGCGATAATACACCCTCTTCCCCTCAACCCCTTTCAAACGATCGGATTAGATATTCGCCAAGGCAGAAAATCGAAATCCGCCAGTTTCTGGGCCACACGTGACGATATTAATTTAAACGGCTAGAATTGGCTTCGTATAAATGCAATTGCTTTTTCATTTTGGCGGGCCCGCCTAAAAAATTAGAAAATTATTTTCCCAAAGTTATATGTTTGTCATCCTGTGATTGTTATCGCAATTAAATACCATAGGCAGTGTTTTTGCGCCATTTAAATTATCCTGCAGCGTTAAATGGATGTAAAACTGATAAACAAACCAACAGTGGGAATATTAATACAACCGCGCTCATGAGCAAGCATAACATGTAAATTAGATTGTTTATTCCCACGATCCCATACGGTTTTAGAATTAGGCCACTGTTGTTAATTTGGACAGCGCTAAACTGTCGCGAAATGACCTGCTTCCTACTCTGCCGTTGTATATATTAGGTTCTGGTTTTGAAACATTCTGAAAAACTGCAATTTAGTGGGTCGGAGCGAAAGGGAAAAAGTTAATTCATTACGTGCCAAATTCATGCGCTACAGAGAATAATGTAACAAGGCATATATCGCTACTGTTAAAAGTGTGACAAATGGCATCTAATTAGCATTGTATATACACCGGCGTTGGTGGTTTCTAAAGTCGAAAACATGCCAGAATAATGTCACAAAATTTTCAAAAGTGTTGGTCAACTGAAATCCTATTGCATTTTTTAAAAATGTAACTGTAGTCGGTGTTCCAACAACTGGCAGTCTAAAAGTTACAGAGGTTCCTGAGAAGCATTGTATACTGTACACTCAGCCACACACACATAGTAACTAATAATTTCATATAAAATATACGAAACATTTGTGCATGTCTCGTCTATATCTGTGGACCTTTGTTTTACACCCGAGTGGTGGGAGAGCCAGAAGATATACCGAAGAAAAACCTCTCATAATTATTTTTAAAGAAATTTCAAATTAGGTAGGTTGTAACTGACGTGAGTGTAAACGTATAGCACAGTCTACGATAATTAGTCATGTTTTGCATATGCATCTAGTCTGGAGGCGTTATGTTAATATAGAGTATGCACCAGTAACGTGCTACTCTATAATAATTATATGGAACAACTCAGCCTCGGTGTAAAAAATCTAATTACTCCTATTATTACAGCGACGTTTTTTCCCAAGAAAAACAAGATTCTGTTTCCTTTTTAAACGACTACAGTACAACAATAACAGCTAGTGGTATTAAACTGTAGCTGTTACAGTTACAAACATGTAAAATCAAATAATTATATGCATTTTTGCACAGTTTTGCTATTATACTGCTCCCTAGAAATTTTCTGCAGTTAAAAAAGGTCAATTAACTGACATGTCTTCCACTGCCACAGGAGGACAATATCCTCGCATTTTTTTCTGTAGGAGGCATAAAATGCAAATGGCTTTCAGTATAATATTCTAATGTACAAATAATTTAAATAATTGGTTTTTCATTGCGGTTTCAATAAATTATTTGATCAACACATCAACACTACTAATGTTCAAATCAATAACAGTACTAACACAGACTTTTACCCATTCTTTCTACCAGCAGCAAAATAGCGCCTGCTTCTTCCCGAAATAGTGAACCGCTGCTGGAGCCCCAATCGCATCGATTGCTTCGCCCTGCGTATAATTTTACACCACTATGAATCCCAAAGACTCTTGTTAAACAGTACAGAGGACTTTGTTCTCAGGAAGTGCGTATAAAACACCAGGGAATGGAAATCGTGAGAGGGAAGAAGGGGGGGACAGGGGGAGCAAAGATACGCCAGAGCCCGACACCTATTGTTTCCTTGGCGTCTGACAGAAAATGGCGTGCATTGCCGGCCGCCTGACTTACAACACCGAGGGGACACATTGAGCGGAAATGGTTCCCTGCCTGCTACGGTAGAGGAGATGATCTAGTCTGGGAGAGGAAAAGTCGAGGGGGTGAGGTGAGTGGAAAGAAGGGGAGGGGAGGGGGTTGGATAGGGAAAGAAAAAGGCGGCGTCTTGCTACCGGTTCTCTCAATCCGAAGGGGTCTTGTATAGCGAGAGACGCCACTTGGCAACCCTTCATTCAAACTCTATCAAGTCTTTACTGCATCGCCTGATTCCACGCCAAACCGACGCCCTTACGACACACTAAATCACTCCTCGACGCCTCGAGTGCGAAAGGGGACATACCAAACCCTGCATCTTTTTGTTGGTGAAAAACGACGACTGTACATGAATTGGTCCCATGTTATATGCCAGATAGTGACGGATGTATTTAAATATAAAATAGGCTGCCAAACTATGCTGGTTGTAACCAAAACACCATTTGCCACAGGGCTGCCAGAGTGTGTCAAAAAAAACTCCGCAGTATACTGTAATGTTCATAAATAATATTGGTAGGTAAATGTGGTGCTTGCCTACTTGAATCAATTAATGGCTATGGCACGTGCAGGGATTAATCGCTTCAATTGTCAGCACCCAGATTTCTAGGTGACAGGGGCTATAAATGCATAATCAACCCAGTGTAGCACCAGTTATGTTTTCTTTTTCGTGCCACTTACTATCTGGTGCTGTGAGAAAATTGGCAAATGCTGTCCCCATTCCATATACTTCAGGGAGAATTTTCCCATTCATTTGAATCGTTCGCTAAATTGACTACTCGGTGAAATAATATTTGTGCAAGGTTTCAAAAGCCAAAAAAGTCATTCAGTCGCAAATAGTGGCAGGATTTTTTTATAGTCTTTTAATTGATGACCTTTGGATTACATACTGTATTAATTGGTCCAATTGGTTGAGAGTTAAATTGAAACTAAGGAATCCTACACATTCTTCGAGATATGCGTTTGATCCACAACTCTAAAATCCTGATTAAATTCGTACTACCTTCACTTTGTAAATCTTGATTCGCAATGCCTTGAGGTGGTCTTATAATTCGTACACCTCATTGGTACAGTTTTGCTTGGCCTCGTTTCACTGCTGATTATTAAACTTTGCTGCACGATCCGCTCTGGGAAGTTTACCTTAGGCCACCTGGCATATCTATCACTGGAATATATTTATCTGTCTGCAAAATGGTCGTGGAAATTGAGAAATTATTTAACACGACTAAACCATCAGCACCGTTTTGTAATGGCCACGTTTCAAAATAATTGCAGTGTGAGATCCTTTTGAATTCTGGGTAATGTATAGCTCTCTGATGGAGCTGTCAGGAGTAAATTACGCCGGTGTATAGTGTGTTCCAGCCTAGGTTTCTGAATACAGGTAGCACTAATCCCCCCACTAGGAGGCTTTTGAAACGTACTGCATCAGGAAGTGCCAAAAATGAACCAATCTGCTGGCCTAAAAACTTCATTACTGTCAGTAGGAAAACCAAGACTGATCGCAGTGGTAATCTAAATAGCGCACAAGAGCCGGTAATTAGAGCCCCGCGGCGCAATTTTCACCCTTTTCTTTCTCAATTACAGGGCCAGCTTTCTGGGGCTTAATCAACCCTGAATGGAGTCTATGCAACAAGGGCCGTAGACAATCACCGATCAACCTGGAGCCAACCAAGCTGCTCTACGATCCCAACTTGAGACATTTGCACATCGATAAGCACAGGGTAAGTAAAAAAAAAAATCAAGCAAGCTTTTCAGGGCTATGCACCCATTCAGCCACAGCCACCCAACCACCCCCGTCAGGACCCGCCCAAACCCTTCGCAAGAATTTACACGGACGTCAATCAATAGAATGAAAGTAACCCCCCCCCCCCAAACGTCACCAATTTTCCGATAAAGTCCCAATTTATTCACCGAGCCGACCCCATTATACAAATCAGGTCTCCACTTACTGATTCGTGCCTGCCTTTGTCGGCACACTTTCCGCTGGAACTAAGCACAGAATGAAAGAAAACTCAAAGCAGGATATATACTGATAAGCAAGGAGGCAGACTTTCAATTCCTAGATATCGCTAGTCAGTGATAAGGTGTCACAGAAATAAAGTACTTCAGTGTTGGTGAAGTTTTTCTATAAGAGAACAAGTGAAGTTCCGAGTTCGTGGGTCGTTTTGAGTTATATGAAATTTTGCTTAAAGCTGTTATTTTTTGTAGCTTGTTGCGCCACTAACTAGGTGCCCTATTCTATAGCAACTGCTATATTCGACTATCTGAGAATAATTGGGCATCTGGATCGGGGCGTAACAAGCTACACATTTGAATGTGTGGTTTGGGAGTCTTGGTCCGCTTGTTCCACCACCAGATTCGCTGTGTGTCGCCTGGTGGTTAAAGCAAAGATATCTGCTATATACAGGGTGTTTCAGAGTCACGGGTCAAGCGCGCGCGAGGGGGTGGGGAAAAATCGCAGGTGACGACAACCCCGGTCGCTTTTATAAAACAATTAAAAACACGGCAGTAATAAATTTATTTATTACGGCCTACGGCGTGACGTCACATCCTTTCTGTATTCGAATTGACCCCCGCGGACTGGCAAATGCAAGGCAAATGCTTTCGGTTGAACCTGGTTGAACGTTTTTAGCCTTGCGGGTTGCACTGAAAAAGGCGTTCTCCTGCTACACCGGTACTGAACACACCACTGTACAGTAGTACACTACGTTGTACAGTACCCTGCCGGTGTAGCATGAGAGCGCCTTTTTCAGTGCAACCCGCAAGGCTAAAAACCCGTTCAACCAGGTCCAACCGAAAGCATTTGCCTTGCATTTGCCAGTCCGCGGGGGTCAATTCGAATACAGAAAGGATGTGACGTCACGCCGTACGGCCGTAATAAATAAATTGATTACTGCCGTATTTCTAATTGTTTTATAATACCGACCGGCGTTGTCGCCACCTGCGATTTTTCCCCACCCCCTCGCGCGCGCTTGACCCGTGACTCTGAAACACCCTGTACACTGCTAGATGCATAACTCGCTATCCCTTTCCATACAAGCCGAGTGAAGCCAAATCACGCCCAAAGTAAAGATGGCGTCATCGTTACTTTGGGCGGGGGAGCAGAAGCGGTCTTAGGGGCGGCCCCTGTGCTGATAGGCCAGACCGCAGTGGGACGTTTCCAGGGGCGCGGGGCATCCCTTGAAGATGCCCAACTACGTACAGGCCACCAAGGCAGATCGATCCAAGTCGCCCAAAGCAGCCATCTTTGCTTTGGGCGACTGGCATAAACTCCATGCACTAACTGGCTTCACTTTTTCTTAGCAGTTATGTATCTAGAAGTTATATAATGCAGATATCTTTGGGTTAAAGTAACTGAAGGAACGGGCCAAGCGCCGCAACTAAAGCCTAGCGGCACCCCACCTAACTATTGATATGCCGCTCTAAGGTCACGGGGGTCTGAGGGGGAAACCTGTATGAAAAAAACGGAGTTGCAGTGGGGTGATTCGGTGTAATAAGCTATACCAAGAGCTAATAACTTACTAGCTCTTATGATAGCAGTACATACATGTGTCACGAAAGTATTGAACAACAGTATCCTGGACCTTAATACAGTAAAACCTCTATAAGTTGAACTTCCCTAAGTCGAAGTTCTCTATAAGTCGAAGAAAATGATGAGCTTGGTTGGTCACAATGTAAAATAATAGGAAATAAACTTCCCTAACTCGAATTTCTATAACTCTAAGTGCAGGCAGGGCCTTTCGATGGGATATCAATGCATTATCAGTCTCCCTATAAGTCGAAGTTCATGTTGGCGAGTACGGAAAATTTTCTCATTTCCCAGCCGAATGGTCGAGAGTAGGCCACATGCGCAGAGAAAGGCTCCATTTCCTGATCTCCGTCTACCAGACGGACCGAAAGAAGTGTTTGACTCGATTGTGACAATTGAATCCTTGGATTAAGAGTAGTCAAATGTTTTTACAACAAAACAACGAGGAACATTGTAAGTGTGATAGTGACAGTTATTATTAAGTTTTGAACACCTTTTGTCGCTGGATGTAAAGGTAGGCTTCCTTATAGAGTTCTGTGCTTAAAAAAAGCCAAACTTCTCTAACTCGAATCTTCTATAACTCTAAGTTTTTTCCCGGTCCCACGGAGATTCTACTTATAGAAGTTTTACTGTAATCTAAAAATGAACACTAGAAAACCCCTCGCTACGCTCGCATTTTTCTATGGAGCAGGCGTAGAAAACCACTCGCTTCGCTCGCTTTTTAGGCCTGCGGCCTGCAGTGAACACTGTAATTTTAATCGCTTCCGACTTATAGACAGTGGTGATGCCCATCCTCCAATCATATGCATAACCCCCACATGTTCCTCCGAGCATTCACATATCTTTGATTCCCTACCTTGCGACCCATCTGCAATCCCACCTTTGCCAATGCAACGCGTTGCATTTGCTGGGAAATATGCATTTGCCCACCTCAACATATCCATATCTTTCGCTATATATTTTTCTTTTACCCCAATTAATAATTGTATGAACGAAAATTCACAACCTGTACCACTTCTGCTCGCATGCACTCGCACATATGTATCTAAATTGTATGCACACTTTCCGACCATGTTTTTCTAACTGCTCATAACTCCCCTCTATTATAAACATCTATGGAACTAGGCAGTGTTTGTATTAGATGATCAAAAACTGGATTCATTCTTCCCGACACTTTCTTTTGACGTTCTCGGCCTATCCTCGGGTTCAGTGTTGAATATCGCGGCCAATTCTGCTTACCAACTCTTCCCACGGGGGTGCCAGTAAGGACCTTGTTTAAAAAACTGAAATTATTTTACTTTGCATATAAATGTCCATGGAGTTGGCACCACTGATAAACAACATCCCGACAGTAGCCTATGTTCCGTTTGTTATGGCGTTCCATTCCTCCCTCTTCTCCCCCTCCTCTGTTGTGAGATCACAGTGACGACGTGGGTGAAGGAGCGTGGAAGGGTAGAGGAGTGTTCACGGGAGATGAGATGTGTCCTCGTTGACGTCCAGCAAGCGACTGTGGTGTTCTTCCACCCATTGCGCATGCTCGGAACGGGGGTCAATTGGAGGCATCGTGGTAATAATATGTCCAGAACAATGAACGCGGGCCAATAGGAACGTGGAGGTAACAATATGAGGCGGACCCAACAGAGGGCATAACCAATCCGAAACATTTTAATATTATAGATAATGTTTGGTATCTCGTAAGATTATAACGGGCTACAAAATATCCTCGTACGAGGCTGTCTTACTACTAAAACACACTAAAGCCTCCCTCCAGCTAGTTCATCACTAATGGGCCTTCATATTCAACACTAGACACCCCCGCCCTGTAGTGGGGGACGTCACAATAAAAACAGATACCAGTGGCACTGATATTTGATTATCAGCTTATTTAGGTAGCCTTTATAGGTGTCCGTTCTTAAGCAATAAAGTTTGGCGAAGTATATTTTTGTCAGAATATTAAATAAACTCGACACGACTTGCTGTAGTGGCACTATCCTGATAAGCTTTGAAGTAGGCGTACAGTAGAAGGTAGAACATAATGGTTTCACTAGGCTTTCTCTATCAAATACGAAACTTTCCCTACGTTAAGATGACATATCCGATGTCTAAGAATTTAAAGACTGCGTGCCACTGCAAACTCCCAAATTGGGCTCTCACCTCTACCTCACCTAGAATGACACTTGGCCCTCTTCGCACGAAACCCGGCCAAATAAATTTTGGGTCGTTAACCTCAGAAATTTCCTATGCCTATATTCAGCCGGTAACTTATACTCTTCCTGTGCCATTTTCGCTCTAGAGGCAAATGACACATAGCCGGAGACACTTGTGCTAATTGCATAAGGCATCTCCAGGATCTTGTTTCTGCTAACTCCCGAGCTACACGCTGCCGCATTGATTTATGCAAAGCAGCAGCACTGCTTTGCTGCTGAAATATCAGGGTTGAGCCCAAATTTCAGTTGAAGTACTTTGGGCTAACTTTACTGTCACTTGTCGTCATTTTGCAAAGCCAGGCTCATAATATTTTGCAGGCAATCCCTCCGCCATCGAATTGTACTTGAATGCCATTTTTCTGGGTGGGAAAAAATCATACGGATAAAAAAAACCTAATTGAGTCAGATTACCACCAGAGGAAATCTTGGTGGAGGAGAAAATCTTTGCATCAGTTGACTAGATTTGGCTCGGCGGAATAAATTGGGCGGTCAGAGTGCACTGGAATTTGGCCCCGGCTCTCATGCATAAAATTAATGGCCTGTAGCAATCTGCTTGATGCAACCCCCGCCACTTTTCCCATCTGCGAGGTGACGGAAAGAATGAAGAATCAATTTTTTGCCCCCATTTTAATTTAAAATTATTCTAGCCGGCCCCTCCAAAAGCCAAAAAGCCAGATTTGCATTTGTGGAAAACAGGCGATAAGTAGTGGAAACGCCATTTATAGTACCATCCGCATTCCACGCCAAATCAGGTCCGGGTCGTCCAGACAATCCGGATCCACACCTATCCATGCGCGGACATCAGGTGCCCGTGGCTTCTTCCAGCTCCTCCACTCGTATTTCCACCTCGCCAAACATTCATAGCCATACACTAATATTTAAATTAGCTAATATTATCGAATAAATTCTTATATTAAATCTACAGGTAAGTGGCTCCATGACAAACACGGGTCACAGCGTAATCTTTACGGTGGACCCTGCCACGAAGCACAACATCAACATCACTGGAGGTCCCCTGTCTTACAAGTACCAGTTCCACGAGATTCACATCCATTACGGCCTGCAGGATGATGCCGGCTCAGAACACACGCTCAGCGGGTACTCCTTTCCTGCTGAGGTACGTATTCAGCATGTACCGATGATGCAAAAAGTTTATGCCAACGTTATTCTCCCTTTCAGATTCAGATTTTTGGTTTCAACTCCCAATTATACTCAAATTTTACTGAAGCCATCCAAAGAGCGCAGGGAATCGTAGCAATATCATTACTTCTTCAGGTATGTCCGCAATTTTACATCTATATCTAATCTGAACACATTGTTTTGATGCCATAGCCACATAGCCATTCCACGTCCCCCATTAATAGCAGTTCCTCCCTGGACAGCAGCAGGCGCTTGCCAATAGACACAAGCATCACGAAACCACTTCTTCCCAGGGTGATTTACACGCACAAATACCTGTGTGAAACCCCATGTTTTGCTGCCATAAATCCTCATTTTAGACCCGCAGCGGTTTATCCAGGTCCTGTATAGTATTTGGGGCGGGATGCTACACCCTGGACGTGCTGCGAAAAGCAGGCCAGACGCAGTTGGTGGTGCATGAAACAAAGGCAGCCAGCGACACAAAGCAAAGGCGGGTGTGTGTAGGTGGGGGTTGGAGCGGGGTGAGACATTTGTCGGGTCGGACGCCCTTTATCTGCTGCAAAAGCGAGGATATGAATCCCCGCCAGGCTCCCAGGCGAGTGTCCAATGAGAGGTCCCCGCAGGCCCGGAGCAGGATTGCCGGGGCTAGCATTTACGAAGCTAACTGGTCATCAAGTGTTAGGACGGCGTGGTCGGACCCTAGGGACCGACAGGGGCCGACGGGATTGAGGAGGTGGAGGAACGGCCAGAGAGAAGGAAAAAACCAGGCGCATTTGAATTGCAGTTGGCACAAAAAGGAGGGCAAGTTTTCACCACTTTTGGAGAACTCCAGAAAAAGACTGCAAGGCCGCGTGGGTTTTCCTAATTATCTCTCTCAGCCTCTCATCCTACCACCTCGTTTCCTATGGCAGGCTCTTGTCACTCCTACCACAGCCTTATGAGCACCGAGGTGGGGTTTCCGATTTGGCGCTGGTGTCGCTCCACAGTTCCTAAGGCGGCTCTGGTGGACGATTCTGCTAACGTGCTTCGGATCCAGCTGCAGTGCAAATTAAAATTCATACTGTAGTATTGTTATATTTAATTATATTACATTAATTTATTGTAGTAGTTGTTAATTGAATTCATAAGACCACTGTAGCTGGATGCTTAGCAGATTCGCAGAGTCGTCCGCCAGAACCACGTCAGGAACTGTGGAGTGACACAAGGGCCTAATCGGCGACCCCCCTCCCTATACCGGTGGCCGAGCTAAAGACTAAGCTCACGGGGCTGGTTAACCCTGGATAAATGTACAGATGCCAGGTGGGAAATTGTTAATGACGTTATTCGGGTTCCATTTGCGTGTGGCAACTTCAAAATCCAAGAAATCCCGTGCAGTCTTTTCCTGCGCCAACTATACAGTTTTATTTGATCAAAATGAGTCAAAATATTTCTTCAGCCAAGTTTTTGCCCCACTGATCTTAGTATTGTTCGGAGACCTATACAATGTGGCATTCGGCAACCCTTAAATTATTCTTAAGGATTCAGGGCACGTTCGAAGAATTCATCGCTAATGTCGTCGACGTCGACGTCACGCCCCGGCATGGAATCAATCCCCCGATGAATATCGAATCTGTCATTGAGACAGATAACGGATCATGTTCAGTGGAGGCTCGTCCTTCTCTTAAAGCCCAAGCCAAATAAGATGATCGCCTCGCTCCAGAAAACGTGACTGCCATTAATTCCACCACCAACTTGATTATCCAGACGTCGTCCGTAATGAAGGAGATTTTTTTTTACTTCTCCTTTTCCTTCTTCACTCCCCCCTTTCCTATTCTAGGAAAAAAATACTAAGGGGCTAAATTCGTTGGTTTAGTTCATTTGGAAGGTTTTGACCTAATCAGGGAGCAAAGTAAGTTCCGTCGGGGGAAATTTGCGTGACACAGCCCCTAGAGTTTAGCATAAATATGGAATGAATTCATGCTCCGGGTAAAAAAAATTGAGGAAGATAATTTCACGTATTGGAACCCCAACAGATGTTGTTGGTCTATATTTAATTTCTTAATGCGTTTCCCGATGGCTCCATTCATTGATTGTCGATCAAAGTTGCAAAGTACATACCAGCGACATCCACTATGCAAATGTCTCCTTAAAAATTGAATTTGGGATCCTCTGATGCAACCTGGAAAAGGGGATAATTACCTCCTGGCTTGGCTGTCTCCGAACCTGGCATTGTATAAGCCGTAGTTTAGACTAATTTAGACGCATTCTCTGAGTCCGCAACCGCACGGGAGGAAGAGACTTGAACGATCCGCAGCAGCCGTAATTACCATGGCTCTTCTTCGAGTTAAGGCTGTAATATGTGGACATGGCAAAAGCGAATGGGAAGCCAAACGACCCATGATGCACAATCCTGGATAGCTTTCGGAGCGATACACCCTCCCTTGTTTATGCGCCGACAGAAATATTGCGCCTAATTGGAACAAGGCTAATTACTGCAAATGCAGTACGGTGCGATTAACCAGGACTAATTGCAGCTGATTTTAACTCGGCCCTGTTTTCTTACAGTTAGGTGACTTATCTAATCCGGAGCTCAGGATCCTCACCGATCAACTGGATCGTATTCTTCATGGAGGTGAGTTCGGTTCTGTTTCATAATTATATTTTTATCACTTATGTAGAGTCGCGGAAATGAGTAACGTAGCAGGCCTGAAGCTCAAATTAGCCTCCAAGAAAGGCAATACTCCCTCTACCTCACGAGCCTTGAAGAGGAGGCTAATTTGAGCTTCAGATCTGCTACATTACTCATTTCCGCGACTATGTGCAGAATGCTGACAGGCCTATATACGTGTAAGACAGTAATTATGACTCTCAGATTGGAAAATTGATGAAATAAAATTTGACACTTATACCTGTTAATGTTCCCAAAATATAGACTTCATTTCGAGTACTCATTAACAATGAAAATGGGCAATAGTAGTCATTACATTTCTATATTCTGAAATAGATTGTCGATTCTATACAAAGTCCAACTCTTAAGTGGACACTATTCAGCTGGCGGCAGTTATACCGCCTACGCAATCGCCATAAATCACGCATGAAAGGTCATAGGGGAAGGCAAAAATCTATACTCTCTCAACCGGAAGTAGGTTTATTAACCTGGGGAAGTAGTCCGACAGTCACTGTCAAACTATCCGAGTAATCGCCATATGCTCATTGATATTGGAAGGGTCTCTGAAAGGCAATATAGTCGCTTATTTATGAAGTCACAGCACAATTCAGCTGCGTAGGTTATAGACTCGGGATCAGTGCCAAAGGGACAGTCACCGGCGCCAAAAATCACTATTGATTCTCGTTACTGTGGTTTGAAGTCTCGTGTGGCAAATCATATAGTTCGTACTGTTACTGCACTCATTCAAAATAATGAAAATATTGAACAGATTTGTGCTCCTCGAAAATCAGAAGTTGACTGATTTTTTAAAAAAAATCTCTCTCCAATTATATGCAATTTTACGTAACGTTGAATTTACAATTGTGGCTCACAATATAAGGCAGGATAGATACACAAAATGAGCAAGAAGGAACAAATAGAAAATGTGCACACTTTTCCACTCGCAAGCAGGGTGATTCGTACAGGGAACGGTAGAAGTTCTATACCAACGTCATCAATTTTAACTTTTCATTCCACCACCCCCTACCTTATAACTTACTCGTTAGTCGCAGCGTGTAGGTATATTCCCCGCCGCAAAAAAACGGCGTCGCCCGAAGGTGATTACTATTACTACGTAATGAGCTAGTAGGCAATATTGGATCCCCCCAGATCGACAACAATAGCTATATCCTGAGAGCCTAGGTTATGCATTCTCCATCAGGCCCTCCGAAGGTGTCATAACCCTTTACGGCCCTTCCGGGTAACCCATCCGACCCCCTCCCGTACTCAATAAGCGTTTGGACATGTTGACTAATAAGTGCAGGCTCCAATGAACACTCGAGGAAGTTGATCTGAGGGAGAGGCGTGAAGAAGAAGTGGGTGGCTGGGGTGAGGGTATCCAAGAAGCAGTCGGCCTGATGCATAAGTAATAGCCGGCAGACAGGCGGGATGATCATCGTTGACTAACTATACCCGGTGACGGCATAAAATGCAATGGGTCTCTTGGGATGAGGCAAGAACGAGTCTTTTATGCGGAGCCATACCGGTGGGTACCGGGGAGAAAGGTATGGGTCTGGGTGGGGGCATGGAGGGTGGTAAGTGCGGTGCGTTTTAGCAACGAATTTGCACACCCCCTAACTGATTTCCGAGCACGAGACGCTTCTGAAAAACACGCTTGGGTATACATCTTCCGAGCACGAGCTTTCTTCACGCGATGTAATGTAGATATGGAGCGCCCTTTTGCCGGGTTCATAAATCAGTTTTGAGCACGTTAGTAGCGGTTAGGGGACAAGCTTCTCTAGTTACATGGTACAGGGTAAGATATGTGAACTCATTATAAATGATGCAAGCGTTAAGGCTTGTTTTCACTTGTGCCATTTCTAGTGATTGATATTTTTATCGGATATTCTACCAGCTAACATGGCCCGACGAACTGTACAAATTATTTTGGAATTAGATCGAACAATACTTACCATTTGACACTGGCTGTCTCAGATTTGTGGAAATAATACTGTACAGTAGTTGACTAGGAATGGGCTTCAAAATCCCACATGTCACTGTAATAAAAGAAAATAAATCATATTACGTAATTATCCTTTCAACTCAAATTATACATAAGAGCAAACAAAATATACCCATATAACTCACAACGTGCTCGCAACACTTCTTTCCTATTGTGTCAGCTTGCTTGGTGTGCTCAGAATTTACACTCCTGCCACATTTATCTCTTGGAATTGCAAGGAAAAAAACCGTTAGTCTGGGTCGACCCCATCTAACAAATCCACAATAATTTGGCCAACATTACATATCCCAATATTTATCTATTCAAGTTTTGTACATTTGCATTTTTTCTTGTGCTCATTGTTATCTAATTGTTAATCTCAACCACGATCTCAACTGTGTCTTATCTATGCTTCTCAGGACTGGAGGCGCCAGTAAGACGCATATCTCTCCGCAGCCTCTTACCGGACACGGAATACTACATCACATATGACGGCTCCACCACCATGCCGTCCTGCCAAGAAACTGTCACCTGGATCATCATGAATAAGCCCATTTATATCACCAAGCAACAGGTGAGATAACGCTAGCTTGGCCATAAAGGGCGAGTACACTTTCCATATAACTTATGAATTATACTGCCATTAATGATCCTACTTGAGGGACTTGAATTACACTAGATATCTGGGCACTAGGAGGATTAATACCCTAATATATACTGTAAATGACGTCACAATGACATCACTCCCTACTTACAAGGGAATGACCAAGGGTCGTTCCCTCCGATTTGGCTGAAACTCGCTTGAGGGGGGACACTATAGATGGGTCGTTATACGATCGCAACCATCGCGCATATCACGTGCCTCAGTGGATGCAATCCTGGAATGAAGCGGGATTTGTGCTTAGGCAGGATATGAGATGAAAACACGTGGCCCTTATTTCTAACACTGGCCAAGATCCAGGAAGTATGGCCGCCTCCAAGTAGAGCTTTCGGATGATTTCGAGGCAGATATCTGCACTTTACCATGGCGGCGTGTCGCAAAGTTGGCTTGGACCCTCCTGAGGAAGTAGGCGATGACCCTCGGAAGAGGAGGACGTTGAGAAGCCAAACACGAGAAGTCGTCCATCGGGTGTACACTTACTTCAACAGAGAAAAAGAGGCTGGTGCCCACCTCTGCGACGTTGCCAGAGCTACCGAAAGAACAGCTGGGGCCACGGGTGTAAATGGACGCGATTGCATTTCCCGCCGGAAACTTGGCAACGTTGTGGGAAGGGGGCGTGTCCTGCGCGAATTGAAGTCCAAAAGCGGTTGCGATCGTTTATTGACCCATCTATACCACTTTTTGCCTTGCACTTGTCCCTTCCCTGCCCGAGCCGTATACATACGCTCGGCCAAAATTCGGATGTTTCTGTCGATCATACCTGGGAAACGACTGAACATTGCCGTTTAGGACTTTCACTACTGTGTTTATGAAAAATTATTTACCCCTCAAGCTAGTTTCAGCCAAATCGGAGGGGACGACCCTCGGTCATTCCCTTGTTAGATGAATACGCCATCCAATGCGGGTGTCCGTATTAGACAAGTGTAAGTTTATGTAAGCGTGATTCGAGTGCTGACTGAAATGTGGACAGAGGCGAGTGGTGTCACAAGACGGGTCCCCCAAAATTAGATCAAGGAGTCGGCTGAGCCCAGGTGTCCTGCTCTTTAGACAAACGGACTTGGTTTTCCAAAGTGAGAAGTGCTGAGTGTGGTCTTTTTCCTTTCCTCCACCCCCACCCTCCACTTCCCCTTTTTTCTTTTTTCTTTTTTTTTTGGCAAGCAGCTCCACGCTCTCCGAAAACTAATGCAGGGCGACGGTCTGCATCCTCAAGCGCCTCTAGGGAGCAACTTTCGACCGCCACAGCCGCTGCATCATCGTCCGGTACGGACCAACATCGACTTCAACGTCAAAGAGGTCGGTATACAACATCATCTGAACCTTATAGTACAGTAACGCACATTTTTCTTACAATTTAAGCCAAACTTCTTGAAACTCTTCCAGAAACAAACATTGCAACAAAATAACAGTAGTACCCACAGCAATAATTCTCTATTTAAAAACATTTTTAAGAACACGCTTTATGAAGTAGCGAACTCGATTCTGAGAGCCTGTCACTCCGTCGTCTGGCGTGGAGGTTGCGAACTCACCTACTCACGTGACTACTACCGCTATCTGGCGTAGAAGTTGCGAAGTCACCCCCTAACGTGAATACCTACTGCTAGATGGTGTGGGAATGGCGAACTCGCTGCACGCGTACTCACACACAACCGTGACGGTGAAGCTAATATAAAGCGTGCAATAATAATAATAATAATAATAATAATAATAATAATAATAATAATAATAATAATAATAATAATAAACGGATTAGGCGACCTCTCCCCATCCTCTCCACACCATGCACCATAATCGATCTGATTGGTGGAGCAGAGGGTGGGGGGCCTCAGCTCCACCAATCAGATCAGTGGTTACGGTGCGGTACAAAAGAAATGCTATTTTGAAACCCTGCCGTGTATGTCTTAACCACAGAGGTCGCACTATGTAGACATCCCTATTTATTTATTTATTTGAGAAGTTAGGACGTCACGGGTACTGTATTTGGTTCAGTCCACCAATAATTATTTAGCGTAGTTTAACCAATCAAAAAAATTAAAGTTAATACATATATGAACTTTAATTCTACAACCATAAAGTCAACCTGTGTCGAATCCCTCTTGTGCCCTGTTTCCGCTGTTTCCCCCCGGTTTTTGGCCCCCAATTTATTCTTGGCCGGCCCGATTTCAATGCTGCAAAGAATTACGGGGCCTGGTACCCTCCCCCCTCTTTTTTGTCCTAAAAAAATCCGGATCCAGCCCGGAACTAAACAAATCAAAAGTCTCGTGCTATTGACAAGCGGGCAAAGTGTGCGGGAATTAGATTTTCCTGCCGGCGGCAGCAAGCAGCAGTCGCCTCGTGTTAATTTCCCCGCGATAGTCTCGCCCAAACCCAGGCCGGCTTGCTGTCTGACTAATTACAACGAGGTGGGGGATGGCGGGGGAGGAATGGCGGAGGGAGGCAGGGTCTCGATCATCACAGAAAACTGACTCGACTGGAAGAACAGATTGTGGTCTTAAGTGATTACCTTCCGAATGCGGCGTACCGCGGGCCTCCTAAAACTTTTTTTCCCTGCCCTAGCAACCCCTACTTGCATATAATCATTACTGCGGGCCTTAATTGTTTGCTTATCTGACGACGGAGCAATAATTCCGTGCATCTAACTTGTGAGGATCTACACTCAGGCCAAACAACATAATAATGTATGGAGCGTGCTACCTAATTATCGTACAAATGAGATCTGCGGGAAGGAGAAGGGGGGCGTGATAATCTTAGCGGCAGTAATTCTTGGGGCTGATGATGTATAACGCGGATTGTTGCAATGAATTCCAAAGTGATTATTGTGCTCAAATGCGGAGATACATCATGATATGCCGATTGTCCTAACTCGCGTAATTAGATTGGAGGGTGTGCGGCTCCTCAACAGAGGGCATTGGCGTCTGCTGGGTGTACCTGGGGGGAGGCTCTTTTGTGTGTCAGTCGTGAAACGGCCTGGCCGCAATAAATGGGTGTATTATTGGACCACGACAGCGACCCTGAGGGGTCAGGAGGGAATCGATGACCTGAGATCTACCTTCACGGCTAATGTAACTAGTAGTGAAATGACATAGTGCTCCAGCTTAGGTTTAATATTTAATACGGCCTAACCGCCATAATAAGATAAATACTGTACGTAAAATGTTAATGTCACGTAAAATTGAATATGAACGGTCGCATTTATAATGCATAACTCAGCAACAATTTCTTGACTTCTGTATTCCATTAAGTTGCCAAGGGGGAAGAGGAAATGGCTCTTCTTTGAAGTCCTTTCGCCTTCAAGAAAACCTGCTTCAAAGAGTTTTCAGCCTAATTAAAGCTACACGTGACGTGATATTGACAACTTCTCTGTGACTTCGGCGTAACAAGTCGGATGTGGGATTAGAACCAATCGGCCTCTGCCAGACGAAGGATCAGTTTAATCTCCTGCACAAAAAAGAGGGGAGTAGGGAAGGTTAATTCAGCAGTGTAAAAGGTGAATGCCGCTCACTTCTTCGCTGAATTTTCAAAAGCACATGGCTTATTTAGCAGGATAATCCTGGAATCTGCTATTTTTTTCCCCTGCTGTTGCATCATTCCGTCAAGACTAATAGTTTCTGTCGGTAGGACTAGGCGCATTATCGCACCAAAGGGATTCAACAATAATTAATGATCCGTTTCTGCAAGCTGATTATCAAACCAGCAGGTTGAACACTACAGTGTTTCCCTCCAGGATTAGCCTCCCTATGCATTACACCCGCCCTCGTAGATTATATGCTGTGTGTAGTGCCATTGTTTGTTTGCTCGACCAACCGTTCCCCCCCCCCCACCTGTCCCCCTGCAAACAACAGGGGTGAAGGGAAAGCTGGCGTCTGGGTTGATGTACACTCTAAATAACATCTTACTAAACATGACGTGACAGGTCTTTGCAAAACATGTTTATTGGAAAAAAAACGTTGCAGTCGCCATCTAGGATCCCAATATTTATGCAATCATAACAGGGGGCGTCATCTGTGAGCCACATTTTGAACCACAATTTTGTAGCGTTCCTCATACCTTGTCTAATTTCGTTGATCGAGTGGGTAACATAGACGTAGGCCTACAGTGCAATTGGGAAGAAAAGGGTAGTCTGAGGTGATTCAGTAGAAAACACGACTTGTGTTTTTTTATCCCTCTTTCGCTCAATCGAGTCTTTTCCCCCATCGCATTTCACCCCCCCACAAGAGCCCTTCGGTTGCTCGTCGCATCTCTTTCGGGTACTCCAGCCAATTTTCTCCTTCTTGGCGGTCACACTTTCTGATCACTGATTTTTTTTCCCCCTCTCTAGATTCTGTACCTGACTTGCGGAAGATGCATGGTTTCTATTACGTTCTGGGATTACTTCACTGGATGTTATTCTGTACAGGTCTATTGCAGATGAGATCGTGGCGGGTTATTTTGAGTGTTGTTATTGTACATGAGGGAAACCAAATAGTAATTTCGTATTCATAGTGCTGATTACCAGTGTGTTCTTTCACTTCTGTGACACGAGGGAACTTGCCCTGAATATTATATACTCTATAGATATGTCCTAATAGAAGCCCCTGTTTAGGAATGAGCACCAATGTCCATCCCTGCAGTGACAGTATAATTAACAACATTGAACCCTGTGACACGCATGATATAACCTACATATTACTGCAATATAATTAAGTTCATCAATACACAGTGTAATGGGCGCAGAAATATGTCGCAAATTGCTCCACATGGCAAATCCTGAACCGTGCTAGTACGCTTTGTTACACAGGATTCACTGTGCTGTTTTCTTCTTTTACAGGGAAAGCACTGCCCCAGCATGTATAGAGAACTATATTACAAAGGTGAGATTAGACCAATGTTAACTATGGTCCGTTTCCTGCCTGAAGTGTCATATTTCCCGGCAGCAAATTCGTGGAAACGTCCATAGAGGCTGGTCGTGATCTGACACCATGGCCTCGGAGAAACATCCGTGGACATCAAAAACAGCGTAGAAGTGAAGAAAACAAAAAAAAAGTGGCTGTCAGTGCAACTCAACCAGAATGGGAAAGAAAATATATCCTACCTATAGGCTTACCGTAATTTAGTACCACGACGAGTACAATTGTTTCACAGTGCATATCTCACCGCCTGATATTGGCAGTTATGTTGCAATAAACCCCAATGTTCAAAGTGCAAACGCGCGGTACTTATCGAGGTTAGGGTACATTCATGGCTCCAATCAAGCGTGTAATAAACTTGGATTAGGCTGTAGAGGATACCAAAACAGTGGTTTGGCCCACCCCCCACCCCCAGCTACTCCCGAAAAAAAGTGCTAGTGCCAGTGCAGTGAACCCATGGTCTATATCAAAACAAACTACCTCATGTGAGGCAAAAAAAAATATCTATCTAATTGGGACAGCCGCCCACGTGTATGCTCGTAAATTTTGATGGTCGCATTTAAGATTTTCGAGTCTGGGCCTTGCTGGAGAAGCCATACATATCATATAAAATGTACTGAAAAATGCAGTGCAACTTCCCCCTTCCCTTTGTCCCTTCAATGCTCTTCTGGAACAATATGTACACTATTTGTTACGCGAACGACATCGGTGTGGTGGTCCTTTCACGGTAATATTTTCCTAGGCTTCACGTCATGTGTAGCGTGGCTCACGATGCAATAGCGACTGTAGTGTTCAACGTATAACTCGTAGAAGTCCGTCTCCCCCAAAAAAGAACATGAATAAACAAAAAGCACCGCATCTTTAGCCTACCTACAGAGAATGTCTTCTGCTGTATAATGTACTGGCGCCACATCAAAGTGGGTGAGAGAAAGAGAGAAAAAAAGGCCCACCACAACAAAACGTTGCAACTGTATACACCTATTTGGGGTAAGTTTTGTGCATGGAGAATATTATTTTTAATGTGAACGTAACCGCTTGGAATAACCCCCTCGTTGACGCCATAGTTATATAGTAACGTTACTGTCCTTATGCCCGAAATAAAAAATGGTAACTGCCCAGCACAGGGTGCCGGAAAGATAACTGGTCGAGGATCATGAAACTTCAATTTAGTATTGAATGCAACTTCAATCCAGTACTTTCCGACACCTTGTACAGTAAATTGCTAAAAATGTGTTCGAGGCTACTCCATCAATGTGCACAGTGGACTATGCTTGACTCCGTATTACTAATGCTGTCAGGTCCAGTTACTTCATGTCAAAATTAGTGACATTTAGTTCAACATGTAGTCTACATATCACTGTTAACCGGTCGCAATACATAGGCCATTATGTGTGTAACTTATATGAAGGGCTAAGATCTAACCAAAAAAAATACAAGGTGTTCCAATTAGTGGTTAGCGATCTTTTGAGGCTAAGTTGCTTATTTTTAAGCAGTTTCTTCGGAACAGGTTACTTTTAAATATTACCTGCTAATAACAGATTTGAAGGCTTGTTGGCCATTCTGAATGGATTGTGCTGTAGCCAAACATACGAGAAAGTGGTAACAGTTGGTCAAAAGCGAAACGCTCCATCGCAGATCCACCAATTGGGAGGGACAGGGAAGAACGTGTGTCGTTATTTACATCACTCACCGAAGGATTGGCTCACAGGCAGGGATACTTGTCAAGGCAAAAGGTCGCTTTTGGGCAATGAGGGTCATCGCTTCCCTGGCTAGAGACAGCGGAAGAGCATATATGTGAACCTGCAAAATAAAAAAAAATCAAAGTATGAAGCCAGTTAGCAGGGAAGCGACCAATCCACGGCAATATTGTTTTTGAGGTGACTTAGCCAGGAGTAGACTAACAGTTTATTACCAGAGTTTGTAGGCTGACTGAGGGGCAATTACATTCGTGAGCAGAAACAAAAACCAGAGGGAAATGCAAAGGTGACTTGTGGGTTATTTTCTCTCTCCTTCCCGGCAATAAGACGCTCTTACAAATAGTTCTTTCCATGAACCCAATATGAGAAGTTGCTATCCTGATAGCATATGAAAGTAGCAATTCCAAAGTAACTCCTTAAAATACGCAGCTTAGCTTCTAAGGCAATTTCAATTGAAACACCCTCTATAAGATATGTGACACTAATGAATCTGAAAGTTACTCAAATGTGTGGCTCAATATTACGTTAAAAAGATTTGCCTAATTTGAAATACAGTACGGCATTTGAAATGGGAAGTTTAGGTCATACACATATGGAAATATCAATATCAAAGAACTAGCTACATATCCGTGCTTAGTATTAAAAATATATGTACCGGTTAATGTGCCGATTTTATGAATTCTTAGGTGCATAAGCCTTTCACAAAAGGGGGAACTGTCATGTCTAATATAACAGAATTCAGGAATCATTGCCACTCTTTTTGACATGATCATAGCTTTGCTTTTCCGCGGCACAAAAACTTCCAGTTCATTACCATTGATTAATGTTCACGAATGCAACGACAAATTTTAGTTCAGTATATAAAGTATGACTGATGTATAGACTAGTGCATATGCCATGTGTCTGTGTAATCCTGGGCTTCCCTCAAATACATCCATATATTTGGTATACATATAGGATGTATGCAGACACACGGCCTCGGCTGCAAAAGGCAGCTAATATCGGAATATGCCTCACCTGATATTATAATGGAAATATCGAAGTCAGCATTAGGAATACGGAAGCACCGGCTGAAATCAATGCACAGCAATAATACATATAAATCAGTCGGTGTGGCTTTTTTGCCATTGGACATGTTGGCCGCTTTTTTGGAATCTGGCAGTTGATTCCTTTTTGAAAATGCGTCCTTGTGCTACAATATCTTTTTTAAGAAGTGCTGTCGCGACCAATGAAAGGAACGTTTAGTACTGTAGTCCACCCATATTTCTACAGAGAGCGTAGCAATCTGCAAAATGTGTTTATGTCAAACTGCAAAAAAGAAGAACACTGGAAAAAAATGAACATTCAAACTCCTTATAACGTCTGAAGTTGTGCAGAATTGCCATTGGAATAAACAGAGGCTTTGAAAGTTAAGCTTTGTCGTTTCGTTCATCACAAAAGCGTTGCCTATAAAAGGAATCCTGTATTTTACACTCTGCTTCCTTTTACTGCTGAAAGTAGACGGCGTTCATACCGAAGGTCTTATCTCGCCGAGTTGCGTACGGCCTTTACATCGGGGCATCAGGAATTTGCTCGGGTAGATAACTACCCAAGGAAATCAGCCCCAAGCTTTAATGACGCGAAGTGCGTCGTCTTCTTTTTTCGAATCATTTTTTTCAGAAAGGCTGGCGTTGGTTTACTTCAGATTGGTGAACTTCGACACAAAATGAAGGTAAGTTATATAATTATGTTGAAATATGAAGAAAATGAAATACTTACTACCCCATTTTTAATGATCGACAACATAAATAACGTATATAGCACTCGTACACAAGCTGGAATGTGGGGCTTACCATGTAGTGATACCACCATTTCAACCTCGTTTTTCACTGCATGAAGTGATTTTTTTCATGTGTAATCTCCCATGCACCTGCCAATATGACCGGCAACATTACAGCAATGCAAGTACGATATCGTCACAGCGATGTGGAAATATAAATGGGTCTATTATTTGAATCACCCTATGTAGAATTAGCATTATCGGCGGCATCGCTCTATTCGGGTCCAAATCATAAAAACCACCAAAGGATTTTTTGGCACGTAACAGTCTTTTTTTATCAGAACCCTTCCATCCCGATGCCAATAATGATGACTGGTAATCCAGTGTTGCCAATTAATAGTCATCAATAAAATTTCGCATTCTGAGAAAAACACAAATATAACCTGCATTTACACTATATTTACACAAAAAAATGTGTCCCGTATTCATTATTTTGCAGAGCCGTTGTAAAGCAGGCTCACATATTTCTTTGGGCATCAATATTAGCTCCATACCTATTATTCATTCAATGGACATTAGAGTAGAAACGTCACAAGCCTTCACTGTTGCCCAGTGGCGTCACTAACTATTCTCTGGTTGAATATAGTCATTTATTTAAAAAATCACTCTTGTTGTACTTTCACAAAAAAAATTGGTGGAATTTCAGTCCCACTGCTAGTTACTGCTAACTTAGCAGTATCTTGCCAACACTGGCACTGCTAAGTTAGCAGTAACTAGCAATGGGACGAAAATTCGACCCATTGTTACTATACCAGGCAAATTATAATGGTCCCCATATTTTCCTAACAAAAACATTATTCTTAAATTTTCTAAAATCATTTTATACTAATGTAGGAAATTTAACCGAAGCAGGTTGGCATTGGGAGGACCTTCCGATTAGCAGTCGGACGCCTTGTCCGACTGCTAATCGGGAGGTCCTGGGTTCGAATCCCGGGGCCGGCAACTCTGACCGTGGTTTTCTGTGGTTTCCCACGGTCCTTCCAGGAAAATTCCGGGGTTGCTTCCGTAATTAATAGGCCACAGCCGCTTCCTTCCGTCCCTATCCTATCCCAAAGAGCACAGTAAAATGAAAGCAAAGAGTTCCAGGCAATGTAGGAAATTTCAAAAGGCCCCCAATGTTCAAGAATAAATTATGATTGATGTTCGTAATTATTAAACCACACACCAACAATTTCCTCTAGTAAGTTAGTAGATATGTGAGCTCACTCTTGCACTTCAGTAGGACATTCGAATTTACCGGCAAATATTGCTGGCGGTCATTTTTCCGCCCCAAAAAGAGCAGCTTTGGCATACCGCCTGTAAAGAAGTCCCAATACTGTTCCTGACACTTATTTGCATATCCATTTGGTCCTGAAGGAAACTCAAGCTAGAAAAAAAGAGATCCCGCGACAGCTGCCGCCTCGTCAACTGCGATATTTGCTCCCCGGGATGATAGTTTACGTTTAATGGACTTCATTTGCTTAAATATCTCCTAAGAGGTTTTCCTCCGCGGTTTCTGAAGAACTCAGCCCACTTCTCCTTTTTTTACTTCCCCTCCCCCCCCCCCTTTTTTATTGTGGGATGTAACAGCACGGGAAGGAGTTGCCTGAATCGATCTCGGCTTTTCCGCGAAGATGCCACAGTATTCTTCTTTTTTTCTTCCTCTGCCACATGCACCACTGAGGTAATTTGACGTTGGATATACTTAGTATATGGCAAGATGGAAGAAGGGAACCTCATTTGGGAGACTATTATTGGCGCAATGCTTATGCATAGGGGAAATTCGATTTGGTAACATTCCTTGGGGCGGGGAGGGTAGGGGTGGGGGACGTCGAAGATCACTTTCTTTTTTTCCGGTGAAGTGAGGGCAAAATGATCTTTTCAGAAGAAAAGTGCGGTAGTTGAGAAGGAAATGGCCAGCTTTAGAATGTCCTTACTTTCAAATCGGAGCGTAAAAAAGCAGAAAGGGGAAAATATGAGCTGCTTATGAATTTGGCACTAGCTTTGTATATCACACGGACCTTGCATATTTTCTATTACTACGTATGACTCTTAATCGGCAGTAATTGACTTTATACCACGTAATTATGGGGCCAAATTTAATCGTAAATATCGTTGGGATACCGACGTTCAATTATGACTATTTTCAGTAATTTGCACTGCTCTATCGCCTGGTGGCATACATTTAATCGTGAGTATTCATAATGAGCCAGCAAGCCAGCATTTTTTGTTACTCTAGCATGTAAATAAGTGCTGTGTCAAATTTTTCATTGGCATTATCTCCAAACTGGTTTTGTGGATGTAGGGAATTTCGTCCTGTATGCCCAGCCTGTTTTATTAGATGCCTACATTTCCCCCACCAAATCGTATATAATTTCACCATAATAAGCACTCTGAATATTTCCCGGCCCATTCTCTCTCTGAAGTAGAGCTGGCAGCACTGCACAGCATAAAAGGACCATCTGGCTGCCTCATCAATTAGTTCATGCTCCCCAATGTTCGGAAAAACCCCCGGATAACAATCGGCATGCACACACAATCCCTGAACACACACATACACACCCACGCAAGCAAAGAACAGAGTTTGGACATCGTTCGCGGTTGAGCTACCTCCCGGCAAATTGGCCTTTCTGTTTAGAAGAATCCCCCTTCATCCCTCCTCCCACCCCAACTGTTCTACTCCTCCAGCGCCCTCGTCTAATTTAATTGTTCGCAGCCATCGATTTGACCATGGAGCAAACCGAGCGAGATAATCGCATTGCCACTCACACGTCTCCATCCCGTAAGAGCGCTTCAACCACTTGCCTAAGCCTTCACAACCCAACAAGGCCAAGAAGGGGGAAGGCGGGGGGAGCTGCCTCACCCCCTCACCACCAAGCTCCATCCCTCGAACAAGCTCGGAAAAAAAAACTCCACAAAACTTTTTTAGACTTTGGCTTCCTGATGGAGAAACAGAAGACAAGGAGACAGAGGCTGGGGCTTATTGGTTTTTGGACTCAAATTTTCCACTTTCGGTGGCAGGGGTCGGACTTGTCATGGGATATTTCCAGGGGGAGCAGGGGGACACTGACCCACCCAACTGAACGGGATCTATTGAAGATTATCCGATGCTGCCTGGCACCACTGTGCAGGTGGTAATCTCATTTTGTGCGTGGAACTTTTTTACTTTGTACACAAAATATGTTGCACGATACTTCTCTGACCAATTCATAATTCATATTACTGGGAAGAACATACGAACCCTCAAACCTCAATTCACCAAAAGAAAGCTTATTTCAGCCTCTTCTAAGCATTGTACAGTAGAAGTACAAAATATATGCTGCACATATATAGGATGTTACCGAATGACAAATTATGTTGGCAATGCGTGTGATTATGTCACGCAGTATTATGCAGAATTGCGGTTCACCAAAATTAGTCATTGAAATATTTCAATTCACATAATGTCTGTTTAGACTTATGCTGCGGACAAATCACATTTTAACCTGTAAATAACCTTTAGAATAATACAACAGCCTGTGGATTTTTCCAAATTCCTCGGCTATAAAAATGCTTCACTAAAAAGGTAGCTAACACGGGAACATAAAACCAATAACCATTGAAATATGCTAGAACAAGACTGCATCAAGATTCAGATCTTTTGAGAAGAACACAATGTTTTTATAGGATGTTTCAGGTTCATGTGCAGTGCAGCCGTACGTATTAGGTAGCCAAAAATAACAGTTCAGAATTCACACCATGTTGTTTCGCCTAAAGCTTCATAAGTACAATATTACGAGTAGTATAATAGTGACGTTCACTATATAGGGTCAAAACTAACAATGAAATGAGGAAGGTTGCAAGGAAGGAAACATTACTCGATAACTCAAGGAACAAGATGTAACAGTTGAGTAATTTGTCCAGATAAAGCATTTATGGCACTATCGTGTCTTCTCGTACAGTGTATACAAACATGAAGTAATTCGTGTACAAGAAGCTTCAATTTACAAACAACTTATAGGCTAATCCCCAGCTTGCTAATTATTACACAGAATATCTCTTCCAATGACGCATTACTTTGTAATATGCAATGACATTTATTATCCACTGGCAGGATGGTCCCCCTATCAATTATTTATTTGTCGACCATCTATTTTCTGAGCCCCAAAGCAAACTAAGGGTTCGAACCAAAAAATTTAATGGTTTTTTGTCCTCGCAACTAATTCCAGCCCCTGGAAAAGTAACGAAGATAAAATAAAGCCGTCTTGGTGAGGGTTAAAAAAGGGAAACTTTTTTTCTCCTATTCTTGGGCTTAGGTGAAGTGAAGGAGAAGAATAAGAGGCAGAGAAAAATACCGCCTGATTTATCGCCGTATCAAAGTGAGAACAAGTAGGCTAACGACTTACGCTTGAACGAACTTGAGAGCTTTAAAAGTCGGAAGATTTGTAGGACAATCCTTCCCCTCCCCTCTGACTAGAGGGTAATGTTAACGAAGTGTTCCATGGAATGGCACCTAGGCTGCCTGGCAAGCGGACCGTAAAGGAAGTCTTCAGCTGTTTTTCTTCCTTTCCCTTGCTAAAATTTTCCACCAGGCCGAGGAGGTAAAAGTTGACGGGGGTGATCATTCATTGACTACTTTGCACAACTTTTTTTTCAGGGGTGGGGAGGGGGGCCTTCTCAGCTCACTATGGCTCTCTGTAATAAAATGGGCTTGTCATGCTGCGGGGATGTAATCAAAAAGTTTCAAAATTGGGCTGTTCAGAAGGAAAAGAGTTGTCGTCGATCACATCTGGCGTAAATCGGGTCTAATCCAACAATACCCTAGTAACATATTCTACTTCGAACGCTCACCAAGGAGTCGTCACCTGGTACACAGCTTCTTAAGTTGGAATAGTTTGTCCTATGCCGTAATATGCACCAACTGTAACTGCGCAATGTTTTCCATGATCATTTATAAAGAACTGTTTTTCCAAGTTTTATTATCATACAATTTTACTTGCAAAGGAATTAGGAATTTAGTCTCGCCCAACTAACAGCTTCTTGTTAAATACTTTCACAAGTCCACTGTAATACAACCAACTGCTCGTAATATGCTGCTATAGCGTGGAATGTGGAAAAGTGCTCTTTACCTGCTGGATTTGAAAACAACCCGTCAACATTTTATCCTGCCAGTTAGACTTCTACACGCACAAGAGAGGCTGATGGGTAGCTATGAACGGTCAGGATGAACAGTCTTGCTGTGTAGCGTCTACCATTTTCATCAACAACCCTAAACAATCATTTGCCACTCTGCAATGTTTATACCTACAAGGTGTTTCATAATTATTCAGACGAACTGTTAGAGTCAACTCCTGCAAAGGTATCATTGGTCTCAGCAGTTTTTTTCCTTGAGATAGCCTAATATATATTATCTTTAATCAAAGAATTCTGACATACAGGATGAAAAAATATCCCATATATAAGAAAAATAATACACAAGCACATACTTAGGGGTTAATATTTGCTAAGGGGCCAAATTAAGTATGGTAACAAAAGTTGTTACTTTTCAGCCATAATTTATTTCCTGCATTCTCTGCGTGTGCCCTAATAAACTATAATGTCGAAACATTTCATCATAAATGTGACGAGATAATAAATTTTCTCTCATTACCTTAACTACAGATTAAACTAATTTTCACTTGTTAAAACTTTACTTTGTATTAGATAAATGTTATAAGCATACTTCCCACACCTTCACACAGTGTAAATAAAAAACCTCGTCAGAATTTTACATACTTGCAAGTTTTAAATAAGTTCACCAAAAATTTTGTGAAATCATCAGTTTACAATAAATTATATTTCCCTAAATTTCTGAGACAGAAAGAATGCAGCATCGGAAATAGTCCAATACCCCCATCAATTAGTGTTACTCATGTATAAATACAGGGTGTTCCAAGTTTGTGGGTAGTTTTTTATGACTGATATCGCCCGAAGTAGTTATTTTTGTGTAGCTTGTGCCCCGATCCAGATTCCCCATTACTCCCAAGGGGTCGAATGTAGCAGATGCTATAGAAATGGGGAACTTGGTTAGGGGCACTACTAGCTACAAAAAAAACTACCCCGGGAAATATCAGTTATTTAAAAAATTCCCCACAAACTTGGAACACCCTGTATAATTATCCTATTCAAATAAGTATTTTGTCAATGGGAAGGTGTGGATGGCCGAGATGGTAACGTCTCGGCTTGCTGAGTGAAAGGCCCCAGGTTCGATCCCCGCCTGGGGAGCTTTCCTTTCACCTGCGTCGGGAGGGTCTCTGACCTGCACCAAGGAGGTGTCTGGCAACCTAACCTCCTAGGGAACAGCACATGGCCCCTTTACAGACCTTGCACTTCCACCACATGTTCCCTCCTCAAAAATCCCTATCCTTATCCCCATGTCCCTGTCTCCTTGCACCGGTGAGCGAAGAAAAATAGTACAGAGTTACTAGAAAACTGATGGTGGTGTGCCACCCCCCTAAAAAGGCCGCTTATCACGGGGTAACGTAAAAAATAAAAATAAAAATAAAATAAGTATTTTGTCAATTTGAATGACCCTCGATTATCGATAAAGGCACCATGATTATAACCCATCTGTTGCAAAAATGACAATAATATTCTAGTGGAACGGCGTTCTTAGCATAGGCTACCTGCAAGTGTATACGTGTATTTATGAAGATTAAAATTTTATTTCCACGTTGCGAAGGTGTGGGAAGTATGCTTATAACATTATTGTACAGTATAATGAAAAAGTAATGTTTAACACATGTGAAAAAATTCCAATTGGTCGTTACGGAAATGACTGAAAAATTATTTTGTTGTACTTGTATGACAGACCTATAACATGATACAGAAGTATTTTATAATTTAGTACATTGGGACAACATAAGAATATACAGTACCTTTACCTAATACTGACCCTTAAACTTTGAAATACGTACTCCCTTTATTATGTCTATCAGTGGCACAAAACGTAACAACCATTAGTCTTGGTTTCACCTCCCTTCCGACTCACCAGTGAATTTTAAAAAATACCCGTGACACATGAACTTGGAGAGTGACATTTAAAGATATTAATAGTCCGGATCAACCTGGCCGTTGTTTGTTTTCGAGTCCTCCTCCACCACTTCCTAAACCTGTTGACAAAGTGCTGGGTGGTTGAGGTGGAAGAAGACTGATGAAGCAGGAGGGTGGGAGTTAAGGGGGTGGGGGAGAAGTCAGCCGCGGGAATGAGACTGGTTCCTTGCTAGGGACCACCACCAAATTAAACATGAGGCTGCACAGGCCCCCATCCTACGCTGTCCGTATACAACCCCATATAAAGGATGGGGTAGGGTGGGGTGTGGTGTGGTGTGTTCATTACTCGCCTCTAGTTTGTTATCGAATGTTCCCACGTCGGGCTCCCCCAAGTACCCCCTCCCCCTCAACCCCAAAGATGGATGAAGCAAAGTAGAAAGCCATCTGCACTTTTCCCTGGCTAATGTTGATTTATCATCCCACCCTCCTCTCTATACCCCTGCCCGACTCCCCCCTCTCTCTTCTGGCCCTCCCTCTCTCCAGTCCCCCCCCCCCCAGCCCACAGGTCTTTCTGAACCTTGATCCCTCACACCTTAAGCCCTAGAATCAATCAATACTTCTAGAAATGGCCTTCTGCTACCTACCAACCTTTCTGCGTCATGTGAAGAGTGGTGAGGTGGGAAGGGTGGGAGGAGGTGCTAGCCATACGTTTCTATGGGATCTTTCCATCTTTTTCGGACAGTTTTGGGGCATCTCTAGGATATTATAACTGTGTTGCAGGTGGCGATTTTTGAAAATTTAACAGGATTATTTCAAGTCAAATATTTCACGGTCTGGTTATATAATTTACGTGTACTGTGTAATGACTGGATTACGAGCTTAAAAGTTCAATTTCCAGTTAGAAAATTTAATTAATGACATTGTTTCATCACACATGCCATAAGGAGTTAGTTACATGTTTTATTGTTGTTGTACCCCGTGATGACCCTTACCGGTTCTATATGGGGGTGGTACACCACCCTTTTTCTATCAATTTTCTCATTTATCTTCACTCTGGTGCAGGGAAACAAGGACATGGGGTAAGGATGAGGATTTTTTGGGGAGGGAACACAGGTGCAAGTGCAATGTCTGATATGGGGTCATGTGCATTCCCCCAGGAGGTTAGGTTGCCAGACACCTCCTTGGTTCAGGTCAGAGACCCTCCCTACGCAGGTGAAAGGGAACTCCCAGGCGGTGATCGAACCTGGGACCTTTCACTCAGCAAGCCGAGACGTTACCGTCTCGGCCATCTACACCTCCCCCAGTTAGTTACAGTTTAAACAACTGCGGTATTCAAATAGGATCCGGTATTTTGATCCTGCTCTTTTCTGAATACAATACTGTAACCTATCGTAATTTTCAAGTTTTACTGTACACTCTTATATGACAATAACGGGCCTTATTTTGTTACTGGTTAGAAAACTTATGATTACAAGAATATCAATAGTTATCATTTAATTTTTATACTACTCAACATCATAAGCTACATATTTTTAATGTTTTCAGCCTAACATTTTACAGCAGAACCATTATCCTGAAAGTTCCTCCCAACAGCATACTGTCGCACAGTATAAGATATCACCCTACATATTTGTAGTTATCCCGACACATTTCATTTAATGTGTACAATCCCGATTTTTATCACAGCTAAGTTCATCTTCCAGATGATTCAATATGCGCTTCAAGTCGATGAAAATGAGGATGCTCAATATTACGAAACTCACTGAACTGAAATTTATTGAAAAGTAATCGGACATATTCGCGGCGTAATCGCCCACTCGTGCTATCTAAACACTGCTCAAAGACGGCCATACCAATAAAACTTTTTTTCCAAATCGATGCTAACGAGCGTATCATGCCCGAGTTTTTTTTTACTACTGCTGTCTCACCAATATTTCTGCGAGGAAAAAAAATAATAAAGATTCGTCTGCATGCTGTACCTCAAAGTAATTTGAGCTAACAGTTATTGCTTTTTTCCTGGGTCGATAAACATCAGGAAAGAGATATTGAAAGGGGTAGGGGTCCCGCACCTGATTGGAGGACGTCCGGAATGTCTTAACGGGACAATGTTGGACATGTTCTCCCGTGAAATTAGGGGCTGTTAGGTGTCCAAATTAACTTTATCACCTTTTCGAGGCATAGAGACGCGACATTAATCGGCTTTGGTGTCAACATTAGGGCTTAATTTATGATGGGCATCCCGTCCCCCGTCCCTCCCCACTTCCTGTCGCTCCAAATCCCCTCCTCCCCCCTACCTATCTCCATACCCCTAGAGCCAATCCTCTCGATTGTCTGTAAACAAGCATGGTCATTCTGGTGCGAAATTGCTCGACTCAGCACCGGATGGTCGGAGTGCCCTCTTAAAATTTCATTTGCATTTGGTGAATAGGTCGACTCCGGCTATGGTTCTACTTCCAGAAATGAACCCCACCTCCCTCTCTTCCTACCTCCCTGCCCCAGTCCCCCTCCGCCTTTGGATATGCATATTTCATGGGTACAGCTATCTTCGGGACTTCTGAGAAATGGAATCCGGGGATAACGGTGCACTAGTAACGCATGAGAGTAGCTTTAGTTCCACACAGGACGGCACAAAAATTCGGCTCAATGTAAGCTTGTAACTTAAGACTATTACCGGTACAGATTTGGTGAAGGGGCAACTTACAGTAGGATTTTTTTTTGCCTATTTTGAATGGCGGCCAGTCGGCTAAATTTCGAACCCAGCACATCCTGAGTGATACGGTACAATATTGTAAGTAACCTTTATTACTGTCTTAAAATTATTGTCTGTAACATTTAGGTATGACAAATGTGGATAATCTTTTTGAGGGCTACAAAAGCAAATTTTAAGGCGCTTACAGTGTCCTTTTCTTTCCACAGGTTTCAGCTAGGAAAACATTAATGAGATAGGCGACACAGAACTTCCGCCGCTATAATATGAACGCCTCGCTGCAAAATTTATTCCCACAGCAGTCCCAACCAAGCACGTGTCTGGTCCTAAACCAGGGACATTCAGCCCTCCCCGTATTACTCAAAACGCTAAATCTTCGTGAATAAAACATCTTTAAAAATCTTAATAAAACGCCGCCTATACGGTGCAAGTTCCTTACACACTGCCACCTAGAAAATTGGGTAATTTAAGAGTACCAAATGCTGCGGAGGAACGTTTCTCCTTGTAACATGGCCTGACCCCCCTCTCTCTGCCTACCCCATCTCTCTGGTCCTATTACAAATCCGGTGGAGGTTCCGGAGGTCTACCCCCCGTAACGATGAGGCACGGGGCCTCCCAAATAACAGAGTGTCCCGATGACAGTTATCGGCCATTGCGGTGGTCGAAGCGCCCCCTCCTTCCTAATCCAGGGGAGCCCGTCGGGTTTCCGGATAGAGAAGGAGGGGTAGGGGTCTAGCATCCGAATTAGACGGTGACTACACCTGCGCCTCCCGGAATCTCTGTCGGCTCATAATCAGAAATAATGGGAATGGAACCTTTTTTGGGGGGAATTCCTTTTTGGGGACTTATAAACCTGCTTTTGGCGTCAGATGAAAATGTGTGTGGATCCCCCTAGGGATATGCTCCCGACGTCTAAAAAGGGTGGGGGAAGGAGGGGATGCATCACCGCTTTTTTGGATAAATATTGTATTGCATTAAGATGGCGCGTGTCTCTAAACTCCAAGAATGCGACGAGAGGATGGGCCAATCAGAATGTAGGGGGCGTGGTTTGCTCAAGTTTGTAAAGTGTGAATGATGGAAGTAGTCACCGTCACCTTTACGTTCTCTTATTTGCTCGGTGTAGGTTACAGTCTATATAATTTAGCTACGTAAAGACTGGCAGAATTCAGGTACAAAAGGTTTGTTGGAACACACGTAAATATAGTCTGGGTTGCGAGGCCTGAGCCTTCTGATGGCCTAGTTGAAAGATGTGTCATTCGTGCACAACGCGTTTAAGGGTTGTTCTTGCATGCGCGCATGCAAGAACAACCCTTAAGACCGAAAGTTTCACTGAGTGGAAAGTAAGAGATGTCTGCTTCATACGTGAAGCACACCACGACCGCAAACAGACATAATTCTTCCCGCCACGAAAGTGACAAGTCGACTTCACTGGGAAAGGAATTGACCTCTCCCCTTCCTATTACGCATTTATCATTGATCACAAAACTGAATAATGACCACAAGCTGTATATATAATTATTTAATTTTAATATGACTGTACATTCTGTTTCGTTTGGAGCAAACATTGGCAATTTTGGAGTGGGCCACAGGTTAACATCCTTGGATATCATCCAGTACACAAACTCCATGGGAAAATGGGGCAGTGGCTTTGTAACTCTATATTTGTGACAACGCATGGGTTGGAATTTCGATATAATTATATTATTTTCTAGCAATTATTTTGCACGCTCCTTATCAAAGTCAAGATTTCTTGTAACTGACGCCAGAAAGTGCATACAATATACTCTGACAAGATGTGAGTGTCACCCTGGCAGGTGTTAGGCCACAGTGCAGCATGAAGGAAATCATTGCAAGTGCTACCTATAATTTGACTGGTCAAAAGAAGTTTGATTTGTATAGTTTTGGCCATATTGTTTCCAATTCTGTCCCACTGTGCAATGCGACTTGGGTTGTTCAGTATTTCAGGTCGTCACATATTAGTACGCATCAAGTCCCTCTTTAGGCACATGACAACATTTCATGAGAAATCATACGAAATGTTTTTATGTATAGATCATTTATTCCCAGCTCTATTCTTGAAAATACAAGGGTACAGGTCGTGATCTTGCAAATTAAGTCCTTCCTGTATCGTGTAAGCTCTTAATTAATCTTAAGTTAGATGCTAGTTAGTTATAGATGCTATAGAAGCTATAGATGCTGTTAGTGTAGTTAGTGTACGCTCTTAATAATTAATCTTAAGTTTTAGAGGTCTGGATGAAAATTGCGTATGAGAATTGGTACGTTCAACTCCATTTCATTGTTTCTGTCCTCTGAAAAGGCGCCTAGTAGTTGGACAATCACTACTGGGTGCGCTGCGGCTATATGAAGTTTGTAGAGGAAGTAATCACAGTCATCGTAACATACTCAATTATGAGCTCGGTGTACTGTAATATTCAGCGTCTTCTATTTCGTTAAATAACGACGGATGCATCACTGGATCCTTTTCTGATCGGCGAGGGTGACTGTAGGAGGGGTGATGAATAGTTTTTTTTCAACTGTGAGTGTGCTGTCCAACACGCCTGTACTAACATGAAACAAAAATAATGGTAATATCAAATGATTGCACTTGATTCCTAAGTGGTTCATGGCAGCTCCAAGTTGGTAAGAGCTGGAAATAATGGAAGACGAATCCAAGCAGATTGCAAGCAGGCACAGATTTCAGGTCCACCTCATTACACATGTGGAGTATTGCATCGTGAATTTGACGAAACCGGCCGTTGTGATCTTTTGGCATTTTACAAGGGTAATACCTGTGATAAATGGGCAGTTGAGTGCTACAGCCAGAAGGCAGGTCTCGGTGAGGGCCTCTGTCTCAGAAAAAGTGAGCCCTTTCAACTTCATGACCGCTTCAGGTGTGCATAAGTAAGCCAACATATCAGTTTCCGTTCTGCCCCATACGTCTCCCACGCTGAATCGCCGGATATTGGGCAAATTACACAGTCCCTGAAGTAGTCCCAGTTTGCATATGTCATAATATACAGCTCCTCAAATATATTGTTGGCGTTGTCCGACAAGGAAGTGGCAGTGAGCCAGTCCAACTCGTCCACTCCTTAGCTTCCGTAGTTGAGGAAGCTTGTCAGCCAATGCCTTCAGTTAGTCATCGGGAGAACTCTTCCCATAACCACTGCTGAGGGAAACTCCATAAGGTTTGTCCACTCCCTCTTCATGGTCTTATCAATGGGCAGTCGGTGGCTGGTGAATGTGCTCAAGTGTATTTTCTTCAGCTGGGAGCTTTCGGTAAATGTGTCCAAGGGGTGGGTAAAGTTGATTGGCACATTAACTTCAGACATCACGAACTCCCTCAGAATAGTGTACTAGTTGGAAAATGAACGTTTGAATGAAAAATACATCATCTACCCCTGTCTGCAATAATTCATGGAGGCACTGTAATTTGCACCTTTTTATGACAACATATTTCCAGCACAAACTTTTTAGGGGATCAGACAGATGAAAGTCACTGTGTCTAAGATTGGGTCTGCATGGGGGATGTTTCAAGCATCCTGGAACCACTGTGGCTTTCCAATTTCAAGAAAAGTCAAGCACAATGTTTTTGTTTTGTTTTGAGATGCAAAATGAGTGGTGATGGGGCAGTTTCTGAACGGTAGCTCCACCATCAACTCTTCCAGAAAAGCACTTCTGTGTGAGGCTCTTTAAGTACAAAATGTTCCGTCGTACTTAGAATAAAAGATAATTAGGCTATCCTCTATGTTACAATTTTCAATTGTCAGTTACATTGTTTTGCCCGGTGCTATTCTAAGGTTGAATACATCATAAGAGACAGTATGAAAAGAATGGTGCTGGAATCTGCCTCATTTATGTCAACATAATGCTGCTCATTTCAAAAAGTTTTCCCCGTATTCTCGTGGCTTCCTCTGACTATCATTTCCCCCCAAAAACCATAATATATTCCACTATGACAGGGGTTCTTAAACTGTGGGGTACACCTCCCCTGGGGAGGTGTAGACAGACTCCAGGGGAGGTGTGAGCTATCACAAAACTAGAAATAGTTTTATCCACATTTTATGTTGACAAAATTCTAGAATGTCCAGGGAATGTCACAATGTAGTATTATTAATAATAATAATAACAACAATAATAATAATAATAATAATAAATAATTCATACCCCGTTATCAGCCGGCGCGGCGGCTCTTTAGGGGGGAAATTCTTGTTTTGACTAGAACTCTTTGCTTTCATTTTATTTGCTTTTTGGCAGCTTTTTGGGATAGGATAGGGACGGAAGGAAGCGCTGTGGCCTGTTTTTACGGAAACGACCCCGGAATTATCCTGGGAGGACCGTGGGAAACCACAGAACACCACGTCAGGGTCGCCGGCCCCGGGATTCGAACCCAGGACCTCCCGATTAGCAGGCGGACTCCATATCCACTACACCAACCTGCTTCGGTACAATGTAGTATTAGTAACTTCCGTCCTCGAGGGACGTGTGACAGCAAAAATGTTAAGAACCACTGCCTTATATGGTATGGTACGACTTCGGGTACGACATTTGGTTAATTACTTGCTGCTTGGACATAATTACTATGGTGTGGCGATGAAAGGCTCTCCCAGCAATACCGCAGAGGATATGTATTTTGAATGGATTCTAGGAGCATTGTTTAAAACAAAGCAATAATTTAATTAGCCACTCTGTTTAGCTGCTATGGTATAATTGTGCCACACTGTTAATGGCACAAAATATGTGCAGTTAGAGATGTGGCACATGGAAAAATAAGGTGTACTAAGTTCGTTCTCTCTTTGTCCTTCCCTCTCCCCCTCCCTCCCCGCCCCTCTCTCTCCAGAGTCACACAATTTCCTCGATTATCCAGTAAGTGTCCAAATATGATATTTATATTTAGTTTTGTCTTTCTCTTCCATCCCCACGCTTGCAAAGGTAATATTGGAGCTCCATTCGCAGGGGCTAACAAGGATGGTGATTGCACTACAGTATACCTGTAACACCAATATATTCACCTGCATAGTCTATTTCCTTTACTAGTTGGAAAGCCTCTACTATTTTACCGGGTGTTCCAAGTTAGTGGGTAGTTTTTAGTTATGGGAAATTTTGCTCGAAGCTGTTTTTTTTTTGTAGCTTGTTGCGTCCCTAACCATCTGCCGGCTATTTGATGGCAACTGCTATATTCGACCACCTGGGAGTAATGAGGCACCTGGATCGGGGCGCAACAAGCTACACAAAAATAACTACTTCGGGCGATATTAGTGAAAACTACTAACCGAAGCAGTAGTGGTGGAGTGTTATGGTGTCCGACTGCTAATCGGGAGGTCCTGGGTTCGAATCCCGGAGGCCGGCGACCCTGATCATGGTTTTCTGTGGTTTCCCATGGTCATCGCAGGATAATTCCGGGGTCGTTACCGTAATTATAGGCCACAGCCGCTTCCTTCCTTGCCTCAATTCCGATGAAAAAGTATAGTAAAAATTGAAAGAGTTCCAGACAAAAAAATTGGGAAAAATCCCCCCCTAATAAAGCCCAAAGGGCTGATAATGGGGTATCAATTATTATTATTATTATTATTATTATTATTATTATTATTATTGTTATTATTATTATTATTATATTAGTGAAAACTAAAAACGACCCAAGAACTAGGAACACCATTATCACCACGAATCACTCAAATATTATGGCATGTTTAATCTAACTGACTGAGTGAAGAAGTGTGAGTGGAGTTTAGTAAACGTAAAGGTACCTTGCTTTTGCCAACTCACCCATCTGTCACCTCTGCCAGGGACTCCGACTCAGTCAGATCCGTTCCCTGGATGATCAGTACCTACAAGTACGGAAGGTTGGTTCCCACAGTCTGGATCAGGTGATCTATTGGTGACGGCGTCCATTGAATGACCGCGATCTTCCTCAGTAGGGGCATCTGCTCCACCAACTCAACCGCCCTCTCCATCATGATCCTCCTCCCGCTCAGAGTTGCCTCATCTTTCCACAGACGTCTGTCAAGAGGTGCTTTGAGCCAGGAGTGGGACACCAGGGATGAGGAAAGCAGATCTTCCTTCGGCAGGTACCCCCAGCAACTTCAGCACCTGTATCTCCTCAGGGAGGTCATCAAAGGTCTTCGACACAAAGGAATGAAGGCACTACAAATAACTACACTGCCTATTGATGGCCTCTAATATTGTCCCGCGGCACTATATTAATGGGTCATCCATAATAATAATTTGGATAGTGCTGACCGCTTATAAGGTATTGCACGGACCTTTATTTCGTGCTTTACAATGAGGACAAGGTTGTTGCGGCGAAAAGCCCTGGTCCACGGGCGTAGGGAAGGGAGCGGCTCCCAAGGGAAGGCGCTGTTATAGCTTCAAGTCATTTCGGACAGTCCTCATACCAGCAGAGTGGGCAGAGAAGGGAGTCCAAATCTGCCAGGACACGTCGCGTCGGGTGAAAAGAGGAAAAATATCCAACCAAGCGAAGGTGAAGGGACGAGATTTGAACACCGCACCTCCCGCTTGGCTGGCCAGTAGCATAGCCACTAGACCACCGTGTCATCCATAAAGCATGTCACACTGGCATTTGGCCTTTCTGCCGACCTCCCCTAAGCCATGTCCTGCAGTAATACCAAGTACTATATAGGCTGTAAAACGTTTGTTTTCTCCCCCTCCCTATACCCCGCCCAATCATTGAATTTCGCTGAACGTGCCACTGAAGTTTTAAAATTTTACTGCATTATCCTACATGTAAGCACATATACCCACTGTATATGACCAGATTGTAGAAAATGGATATCTGGTGGCTATTCCGGAATGCTCGCATACGGTGTGTCGTGGCGGAATAGGGAGGGCTTTGTCGACATTTTACTCTGAAAACACGCCAATTGTAAACTACGCGTACAGTACATGTATTATTTGTTCCAAAATGGCTGCAAAATAGGGGCCAGAGTCCCACTAGCGGGAGAGTAGGCTAGTGCTGGTGAGCACCTCTGAGCTTCCAAGTTCTCTCCCCAGTTGCCCCACTTGACACTAACCCCGTGGTCAATCTCGTTTCGTACTATTCATAAGGGCACACCCAAACACTGCATGTGGGGTGGGAGCGTGGGACAGGCGGACAGTGTTTAATTTGTAATACCTTGATAAGAAATTTTTGAGGGGCCAGCAATAGTAACGTTATGCTCAACTGACTTGAAGCTTGTTCAGCGAAATGTCATGACGTCTCTCTCTCTCTCTCTCTCTCTCTCTCTCTCTCTCTCTCTCTCTCTCTCTCTCTCTCTCTCTCTCTCAATGCATGACAAGGAATTAGTAGCCAGGCAACGTGTGAGTCATTCATTGCTAGATTGTGTGACGTCATGGAGTTTTTTCGCTGAACAAACTATACTAGTATAGTTTGCAGTGAGCGAATGAGCAGTCCGTTCCTAGACTTGCTTACACCTGTTCCCATGCCGTCAGCAGACCCAGAGCAGTTCATGTTCACGGTCCGCCCAACGGCCAGATATGTTGGTAATGTGGTCTTGCCACAATATAGGCTATAGCTTCTCAGGTCCAGAAGAAACACCAAGAAAGAAATCATTTGAAATCCCAATTGAACGACTTTCAATGAAGTACAATCATTGGAAATTTTCTTCTAAATTGAGCAAATAACTGTGTAAGACAGGGTGTTTCTTACTAGTAGGTCAAGCCACAAGTTGCATATTCTTTGGCCCAAACCAATTCTAAAATATAGGGGGAGAAATATCTAGGGACCAACCTGTAATGAGGTATATGACCCGAAACACTACACAGGCGGCAACACACACGGTGCCTCTTTGCAGGGAGATCTCCTGGCAGATGGACCCGCGGCCTTACAGTGGTTGCCTATGGAGTAGGATATGATCGTGGTAATCACTTCTGCGAAAGTGCCGATCCCTTAAAATCCCAACAGTCATGATTATCACGGTCATATCCTGCTCCCTAGGCAACCACTGTAAGGCGTGCGGGTCCATCTGCCAGGAGATCTCCCCTACAAAGAGGCGTCATGTGTGTTGCCGCCTGTGTCTAGGGGTAGGCCCATGTTTATGATCGTCTACCTCGTTACAGGGTGGTCCCTCGACATTTCTCCCCCCTACATTTTAGACTTGGTTTGGGCCAAGGAATATGTCACTTGCGGCTTGACCTACTAGTAAAAAACACCTTGTATAGTCTTAATTAGCATGTTTTGCAAGTTAGTTGCTAATTCAGTTTTATTCCAGGTCAAACATACTACCCTAGGACAATGTTTGAAAAAAATTGATCTCGTCAGGGATCGTGCAGAGTTGGTAAACTTTACCTTAATATCTCGAAAATGTACCAGTGTCACCAGCGGATTCTGCTATACACTATAAATAATGCATATCGTAGTGATAGATAGTACAACATTTGCTTCCTCGGAGAGCCATATTGGGATGGTGCCTTTCTTTCTGTGGGCAGTTCTAATTGTAGCAGCTCTTCTTTTTTTTTAAACATACGACACGATGTACTATCGGGTTCAAATACTTTTGGCCACTTTATCCTGGTCTTGAAATAACCCTTCACACACACACACACACATGTTATAAAGTGCTATCCTTGTGAGGGTCTGACAAAAATAAAAATTTAAAACAAAACTAACCTAACCTAACCTAACCTAACCTACAAAATACACACGAAATTTTGGTGACCTATTTTTTCACAGTAAAAAGGAGGTCTTGGTTTGATTTTCCGCCATCCTTGTGAGGACTGTGTACGTTATGAGGGCCTGAAAAAAGTCCTCGTAAGGTTTTCGGTCCTCACAAGGATAGGAAACAAGCGAAAAAATCCTCACAAGGATAGCAATGTCTGATCACACACACACACACACACACACACACACACACACACACACACAGACACACTCTTGTCTTGACTAAGGCGTGGGGACGGACATTGATCACTTTTCACTGCGAGTGTAAACTGATCTAACCTCACCTCACCTAACCTAACCTAACCTTACCTTACCTAACCTATCCTACCTAACCTACCCTACCCTAAGTAACCTAGGCTGAGAAAAATGGACTTTTGTGAAAACCTACAAATGAAAATAGTGGGGACATGTCCCCACTAATTTACACATGTCCCCACTGTAATGGTACACTTCGCGTGTGTGAGACTGTGGGGACCGACGAATGTCCCCACAATTGGAACTGGTCCCCACAGCTACAGTAAAACCACAGACTTCCGTCCCCAGACCTTAGTCAAGACCTGATCACACACACCCCTCCTTAACGTGTGGTCTGTGCGAAGGGTTGCTTCAAGACCAGGATAAAGTGGCCAAAAGCATTTGAACCCGATATAGTACAGTATGTCCCTTCACGTCTGTGTAAAGAAGTGGTAGGCCTACTAAACGAACCCATAATTTGTTCTTTATATTTCAGAATTTTTATGGCACAACCACCATTGGTTCTATTTTTACCCATTTTTACCATTTTTGGCAATATGAGCTTAGTACGTATAAGCATAAAAAGAAGTAGAGAAGTCAAAATCTGTCACTAATATCGATAAAGTAATGCACAATCGATACACTTTATATTGCCAACATGGCCGCAGATGGCACGGGACGCTATGTAGTGGAGATCAGGGATTGTTCCTTTGATCGTTCTGCATTTCAAATCTTCGTTTGTTTCCCTCAGCAACGCCAAAGCCAATAGATACGGAGACCAAAACCAATACGGGAGCATAAGGTACTTTGCCTCATCTTGTAAATATACTTTGACTTCTGTTAAAAGGGACCACTTTATGTAAAAGCCACCGACTCCTATGCTATAACTGAGGGCTATAAGATGCCTGAAAAGAAGAAACTCGTGAAATGGTATAGTATTCCGTAATTTTGCCTACTTTTGCAGATACTTCAAGCATGCCTATGCACACAAAACTATACAATAATGTTATTACTGCTAATACGCGAAAAGTTACAAAACAATGCCGAAACAAACTGACTCTTGAATAGCTTTTGGGTCCCCCCTCATAGCTGCAGCTTCCGGCACAGAAGTGCGAAACCATGGTGTAAACTTTACCTGAAGTGTGCGAATTGGCCCTTTCTATACGCGCGGTTTTGCAGACCAACCTTCGTCCAACTGCTCCGCACACCCCAATTTTGCCAGCCTTTAATGACCGTCCTGCTGCTAACTTTCGCGCGAGAAATGAACAGGAGAGGTCCGGCCCTTATCAAACTAGCGCGTCTATAAACTAATCAAGCCCACCCCCACCCCCCTAGAAAACCGTTACAATGTATAACCGAGTAACGTAACTCTCGAGTTCAATTTTCCTCTCGGTAGGTTCATGAAAAGGCAATTTATTTATTGAGCATGTCATTCACGCCTCAGTAAAGTACGAAATGTTTTGCCAGCCTCGACAATTACCCGCCTTCCTTTTGTGAATCAAGTCGAAATGCCGGTCCCTACTTTGTGCGCCATTGTCACGCGTCGAATGAACCCTTTATCTTTGGTAGTTACGGTGCATGCGGTGATCAGAATAAAATAAGAGGCACTAGGTCTCTCCTTCATTGCCCTATTGCCTCGGATTGAAGATTCCTCCCCCTCACTCCCCACTCCCCGCTACTCCAGCCCCGCACCTCCCCACTTCCAACGCTTTGTGCGATAAGGTCAGGGAAGCATAACACGTTTCTTGCCGGTTATAGATCCATTGACGACTATCGTAAAAGGTAATCATGACGCGCATACCCTGATACCAACATGGCCTGGCTGTTAGCGGACTAGAGTGAATCGAGGCTCGTGAATGGAGGCTGGAAGTCCCAACCAAATGCCAATAGAAGCTGACAGTAAAATAACGGAAATTTAGCTGACAAAATACGCAAAAATTATAAAATTAGTGGATTTAATATACGTAAGAATTTCAATTTTTATAGTTCAATAAGTTTTTGGTCCCTCCGGACTAATATTGGAGCTACGCCCAAATCCTATCATAGATTCCCTGACTCGTAGCAACATTTTTGATTCCATGTTCAAAATTGATTTAGACTGTGCATAAACCATCCTTTTATCACCCAGAATATTTTGCAAGATTATTTCTTTTTAAAGGAAGATGTGTTTTAATAACCATGCTGAGGGTACGCATTTCCCAATTACATCCGCCCACAAAAAATTACGTTCCTCGCTTCTTGCTATTATCCGATTTTTATTAGTTAATTGTAACTCTCCGGTTTTATGATGCAAAGTTAAGCACCTGTTCGCCCTACTTTTGAGAGATCCTTGCTCCTACCCGATTACCCTGATTAATGTGCAATGTCTTAATAAACAATTGATCGCCTCCTCCTCCTGTCCCTTGTTCCCGTATGTTACCTACTTCATGTAGAACGACCTCTTATTAAAATTTCACTTAATTAGCGCCACTTCTCAGTGCATACAACCAGAATTCAAGATGGCCGCTCCATTTTGAAACACTCTCCCTTTTTTTAAAAAAAAAAACCCTCCGTTGAATATCAATTGTATTCAGAGGACCTTATCACAGTCACGGCACAGTATCCAAATGAAAATTACCCTCAGGTAATTACTAAGCTTCCCCGCATAAAGAATTTCAATATGGCAGTTTATTTCGGAGATGGAGTATTATGTTTTCTTTTTTTTTGTCTTACAAGGGATATCTCTCTGGGAAGAATATTCTCAGAGGAAATTGCCTTTTGGGGCGGAGTTATCAACTGCTTTGCGTCGTGTGCTTTACAGCTATAATAGATGGCTGTTGGGGCTTTTCGAGGAAGAAATTCCGAATCGAGCATCTGGTATCCCGCAGGACAAGTACTCGACAAATTTCCTTCCCACAATCTGAGTCGGCCAAAAGGGGGGGACTCACGAGGCCTCGGGGTTCACGACTCTGTTTAAAACGTGCCTGTTGCCAGGCATCGGATGCGACGACGTGCGTTATGCCATTCGCTGCTGTTGTAATGCAAGAGGCACAGACGACATTATGTTATCACTGCCGTTTCGAGTGGGAAACAAACTGCTCTTGCATGAATGAGTGGGAAAATCCAACGTGACTTTTTTGCTTTGAAAAGTTTTGATCTACCTAGTTAGCGGCATGTGGATGTTATCCTGATGTCAAACTAGACTTAACTATATCGTAATTTTATTAACGTTGAGTGTCGTCTGTGAGCCATTATTTATACCAAAATCAGCCTCGGTGTTGTCTTAGGAAAGGCCATTTTCTCTCCCAGCTATTTACACTACTTCAAGTGTAGCAGCAATTCCACATCGTACAGTACACTTAGAGCAAAGACAGCTCGCACTAGTCTTGAGCCCGGATAGTAAATAGTCTCCGGCTGTACCTCCCAGGGGACCAGGACAGCCGGCATCAATCACCACGAGGCCGTAAATGGCGGTAGCTTTGAATTAATAATCCAATGACATTCCACTTTTCCAGCGATGTAATTGCGCAATCCAAACCCGCTTCCCCGTGTTGTTACCTGATTGAGAGCAGTGTCAACCGATTTGTTTTCCCAGAGGGCTTTTAAAAGCGCCGGCTATGACTAATTCGCTGGATGGTGGCTGGGGATGGTGGGGGGACACTTCCTGGTTAACTTTGTTTCCAGCCGTGTGTGGCAAGCCGGTACAGTGTATGGATTAAGCCGTTGGAGAAAAGCCGATGCGATCGGACTGGAAAGATGTTTCCATTAAAGGAAAAGGGCGGGAGACCTTTCCTCCTCTGACTAGAGTTATCTGTTCCGGAAGCCTCCCCCGGAATATTTATGAGCTCCGGTCCATTACCACCCGGCTCGTGCCCAGCGCCCTTGGAAAACAATATCGTTCAAAAGAACGTTTCTTATTTTTATGTTTCCACAGCTAAATGTTCCGCGGTGAAGGAACGGTAGTGTTTGCGAACCTTTAGTGGGCCAGTAAACCAATCGAAGGGTCCATTCCGCCTCCTGTTTCAACTCGACGTGAAAGCCGGAGGAACACTATTGGCCATGACTTGGGGTCCAAATTGCACTATTTTTCACTGCTACCGACCGCGTTTTGCTGGTACTGGCCATCCTGGTGGTCAAGCAAATATTGCTAGCAATAGGACAAGTTGCTGTGCTCAATTGTCATACAACTAGTTGGAAAACTAAGATCTGTGACGTAAACCGGCTAAAAATCATCCAGTAACAACTATAATAACTTCTTGAACTGAATCATATACAATGTAAACAATTTGTTGTTATTTTTGCATTTGGTGGGGGGAATACAAAATGTGACTTTACTTAATAATACAGTAGAACCACGATTATCCGACCTCGGCTTATCCAACTCCTCGGATTATCCGACCGTCCTGCTCCGGCAATGAATCTGTGTTTTCTCATGAAATACTGTAATGTTCTACACATTTGTTTGTTTTGCCTTAGTTAATACGGGCAGTACAGTCGAGTATGTGTGTAAAAGAAAAATACTTCACTATTCCTTAGAAAACCATAACGTTGTACGTTATTTCATGTTTTTATATGTTTTTCGTTGTGTTTTATTAAAGTCTTTTTACTCCTCAGATTATCCGACATTTTCAGTTATCCGACGATGCCCCAGTCCCGTGGGTGACGGATAATCGGGGTTCTATTGTAGTAACTCGCGAACAAAAATGAAAAGGTCTGGTGGCATGTAACATTTTCAGGGCGGCATCACGCACACACTCTCTAAAGTAAGAAGCCATGAAGTTTTTCTCCCCTTTTTCGATTTTCCGGGCGAGATTGTTACACACCCTGTCTACCCCGTTTCGTCCCCAAAATTTCCCTGGGACGGAAGCAGACGCCTCCAGAGAGCTCAATGTCTGCTGCCACCAGAAGTGAGGAACTGACGGGCTGGAAAATAGAGGCGTGTAACCCACAAGTAGTTCACTTGATACTCTGCGGTACAGTAACTACATCACAGCCATTGCAGCACTCAGAAAACAAATTACGCGCATCTTAACTGCCTGTTTCGTTTTCGGTCAACTTTAAGACTCTTCATTTAAAAAGCTCAAATAACAATTATTATATTACATCAGACTAAAAGAAGGGACTATTCATGAAGCGGCAATTTGAATTACACTCATTTCCAGATTTAAATGAAAAATAGTTCAATCTAATTTCGAAACAAAGTTCTAACTAAAAACACAGTAGTTCTTTAATAGAGTCTATGGCCCTTAATTTGCTACCCTTTTACAGGGTATTCAGCTGAATTAATAGAACTCATCCTGTGATTAGGTCCTTTTGTAATACGAGTATATGCAGTAAAGTATTATTTAATTATTATTATTATTATTATTATTATTATTATTATTATTATTATTATTATTATTATTGTTATTATTATTATTATTCATACCCCGTTATCAGCCATCGGCTCTTTAGTGGGGATGTTTGTTTTGCCTGGAACTCTTTGTTTTTCATTTTACTGTGCTCTTTGGGATAGGATAGGGACGGAAGGAAGCGGCTGTGGCCTATTAATTACGGAAGCAACTCCGGAATTTCCCTGGAAGGACCGGGGGAAACCACAGGAAACCACGGTCAGAGTTGCCTGCCCCGGGATTTGACCCCAAGACCTCCCGATTAGCAGTCGGGCACCATATCCCCTCCTCCAAACTGCTTCGGTGTAAAGTATTATTTAATTATTTTATTGATACTATTATTGAAATTACACCGAGAATTACACACTAAAATAATGCGAACAAAGTTACTATCTTATAGCAAGTTTATTGTCATGTCAAAATTTCGGATTCACTTTGTGTCCATGTCTTTCAAGATAATTCTCGGTAAAAATATTGATCCGATACTAAACGACAGCAATAGCTGTCTATTTCAGCTTGTACAGCACGAGTTTTCTTAATGACGTCAGCTGATCTTGAATTACTGTACTCCTCTCTCCTTTGCCCCATCCTAAACATTTAACCGGAACCTGTAATACTGAGCGTAATTCATTAATAATTCATTGAACTGTGAGGCAAAGGCGTGGAAAACAGTCAGATAAAGTTGTTTTTGCTGCTGAAAATAGGTATTACTCGGTTCATGGTGTCAGGCTATAGGATATTTCTGGCAGCGGATTCCACTTTACAGTGCGTCCATAAATAAACAGGTAAGTCTCAGGTGTGTATGTCTGCAGTTTTCATTAGTTGGACGTATAGGAAACGGTGGGCTACACGTGACATTTGGCGAATTCGCTGATTCTCGGCGAAATGCGAGAAACACTTTCTCGCCTCCTCTGTTTTTCCCGCTCTCCAAAGAATCGCGCGAAGCCGTGACGCAATTACACGTAATGAAAAGTGTCGCTTTAATACCTCACGTCAGGCGGAGTTTCCTAAAATCCGCTTGTAAAGAGGCCGAGTGGCCGTAGCACTAGGAGAAGGCTTATCTTGACGCCTAAGACTTCGCTTTAATTAGCTTCCCTATCTCGCTTATACCTGACTGACAATGAAACTGAAATTGTCGTTTGTTTTTTTAAAAAAAACCCTCACGGCCAGAAAATTCAAAATAAATTGTCAAATTTTAAAGTTGTGTTGCGCGCGATTTTTGTAATATCAACGTGATTTCAAATATCAAATTATTTCATAAATAGTTATTAATTCAGTTTTGAAAATGTGACACTTTCCTTAATTCCAACTGAATAAATGTGTCCCGCTTCACTAATAAATCTTGGGCATATGCATGCGACATGCAGTTGAAATTAGTCTTTTCTCTTAAGTTCCTTCTGATCCTGGGGGCAATGCTCAGGATTAAGTAGGGTAAAACCAGATTTGTTTCCAATTGTTATCCTTTCGTTTGATTAATCAGAAACTAATGCTAGTGCAACCCCCGTTCTTTTTTCCATGAGTTACACCGTCCCCAATTTTAAAAAAAATATATAATTCACGCCTTTGTGGCCGCGGATGCACTGGGACAGGGACAATATTTTATTGGGAGGTGGAGGGTGGGAGTAGAGGGAAACGTGATGTGTGGTCGGAAATCCCCGACGGAATTCAGTAGGTAATTAACCGCTTCACATGAAATGTAATCTGTCTCGCAGCTTTCGGGCCGTACATTTTCATGGCGATTCACCGGGCTGTGGACGATCCCGAGCAAATAAAAAGGGGGATCTGGACGGAAAGGTCCACTGACTAGCATTGATCTATGCGACCATTGTGCTGATGTTTGCCTTTGGCCAATTAGTCGCGCTTTATTTGCCTGGTTCCATGGGTCACAACTTGGACGGCTGCACGTCACGTTGTGCTCGACGATATGGCGTCCTTAATTTGACTTCTTTTGTGATTTCGATATTCAAAGAGGAACCTTTGTTGCCGTGTTGTTTAAATAATGGGTAGCGTTATAATTGCGAGACGTTAGGTAGGTGAGGCAGTATAAAGAAAAATCATGCAAAACAAATGTTACAAAATAATTGTTAAATTTTAAAACCTGAAGTTGCTGGCCAATGCGCAATTTTCCACTCATCGTTTTAAACTCAATAATATTTAAGAGCGCATCATGTTACAAAAATTTGAGAATATAGAGTCCTCCACTGCTCTGCAAAATCCTGGAAGGAAGAAGAGAAAAAGCATATGTATGGATCAAGTGATCGTTGAGTGGCGTGTGCAGCTGGCTGGTCTTATTGGAGCATCGACTGCTGATTGGTACGGGAAACTATGTGAGAGCAGAAGTGACGGAGCCGATGTCCCTTTTGACCCCCCCATGGAGGCAGCCAGGCAATTTCTTATTTTTCTTGTGCTGCCTGCATGGCTCCCCCATGCAGAAGCCACCGCCTATAGCCATAGCCCTCCGTCGGCGGAGCAACAGCCATAGTCGATAAGCAGTTTTGGGAGGCAAGGGAACAGCACCATAGCTTTTTGTTCCTTATTCCCATCATCCAATCCCCTCGTCCAATTTTCATTGCCATACCCTCAGATGAACAGGTCCGCACCGATGAACTGCATGGGGCATTGGGTCAATACGGCCAGGAATGGGGTTATGGCCGTTATACCTCCAAGATTATGGCCCTCTCGGTCTAAGGGCCACGAGGAGAGAATGGCCCTAGGAAGATGGGGATGCCCATGGGCCATCCAACGGGCTGCTACGTGAAATTGAACTTCCGCCACGTCCCCCCGCCTCCTCCTTTTCAGCTTTCCTTTTTTTCTTCTTCTTCCTCCTCCTCCTTCTCCTTCTCTTGCTCTGTTCCGTGCGCCCAGAGTGAGGAAAAGTAGTCTCGACTCCTTCGAGTGCAGTATGGGTTCTTTTTCTCCGCTTCTAATTTCGTTTCCTTTCGGCTCAACGACCTAACAGAAGGAATGTATTTGCAAGAGCTCAATGCTGTAGGGTGACCATCATGGCACTAGTTTTCTAAAAAGATTGCAACGCGTCAAGTAGCCTACGCATACAGGTGTTATCAAAATGTCATAGATCTGTAAATTGCTGAATCAAGTTGACAACCTGCATGGTAGTAGGCCTATATGCATAATTCCACAATATGACAAAGCTAGGTGAATGCCAACTGACACGTGCTCACGCAGCAGGTAGGGTCTACTGTCAGCAGAGTGAGTCAAAATGTCTCTTTCTCTCAGCCTGCTGGGTGCTGACAACATGAGCTTTTAACAGCCCTCTGTAGTATATACGTTAGGGAAATGAAACCGGCTTCAGTGTAAGTCTCGGTAGGGCTCAAGTCAAATTCCTGCACATTGAAGTCGACGGGCAAATCCGGAGCCCGAGTTGAGAAGCTTTTCTGTCCGATCGAAGTCCTGAGGAACGTGAGCTCCGTCGAGTTTCGGAGGGCCTATGGTACCAAGTTCTGTGCCTGCTGCCCCTGGCATCGCCCACTGGCCAAACGGGTAGAGTGGGTGAGGAGGTAGGTGGGTGGAAGAGGAAACTCCGCTTGATCACGTTTTACCCTAATGAGTTCACACCTCGGGGCCATCGGCTCCTTTATGGCGCCAGAGAGGAAAGGAAGACAAATGGGAAAACCTGCAGACCTGACTGACTCCAAACTGCCCCCCTCCCATCACCTTCTTCCGCCTTTTTTAAGGCACGCAAAGATATACCAACCAGGCCCTAAATCTAAACACCCGATTTAAGAGCTCTAGTATTATTTATTAACGCAATTAGAGTACACTGCAGGGAGTACCGGTCGTTCAGCATGGCGCTGCGCCGAAGACTCGCCGGCATACGTTTTGCTGGTCACGCCGGTAGCCGCAGGGGCAGGTGGCATCACCGCTGGCTATCACCTGATCAGGGTTCTGCAGGGGGTGCAGGGCCTCCAGGACCTCTTCTGGAGAGTGGTAGTCGTAGTCCACATAGTCCTTGTACGGCATGGAGGCAGCCTGGAGGATCAGTCCCACGAAGATGAACAGCAGAAACCACTTCATTTTTGGTGATACCCACTGTCAGGTGTGTAAAAACCCAAACTCAATTACATCCACTTTAAATAAAAATCTGTAGAAAATGCCATTAGCCGCATCCACTACCTGGCAGCGTTGAACCCATTTTCCATAAAAATTATAGGCTTACCATATCTCGTTTCCAGCCTTCTAATAACTGTGCCCAGCAGATCAGCTCACTGTATGGTGTATATACGTACCTGGACCACCAGCTGACTGACAGACTGGCTGCAACCAGGCTCGAAAGTGATATAATTCCTCTCCGTATGAAAACCACCGAGATATATTCTATACTACGTTTCCTGTAGGGGACGCATATCTCGGTTCGCTTTCCGCACTCTTATTAGGAATACCTTCTGGTACGTAGTGAAGACATACGGAAACCACAGCCCCACTTGCAACCGGTTAATGAGATTTCCTCTCTGATTTGGAGCTCGGAATTAAACCCACATGGCATCCTCATCAACACTTCCCCAGATTAAAAACACGGAAAAAAAACTGGGGGGGGTATGGGAGGCTGGTGAACGTTCATACTAATCCATTCGTGGCAGTACCTATGCGGGGACTGGGTGGTGCCTGTGAGGACATGTTGCATATTGTGGGGGTCAAAAAAAATTGGAAATACAATTTGTCAGGCAGATGCAGGATTTTGGAGCGCAGTCAGGAGGAGATGTAATTTTGACAAATTCATATGCAGTATAAGGCATTAGTTATATCATTTTACAGTCGATTTTTGAAAAAGTCGGCGTGTTTTTGAGCTTTACAAATTAACTTCATGAACACCCTGTATGACTGACATCATAGCTAGCTTCTATACCCGGATGATGTCAAGAATCGATTGAGAGCTTACTTCTTAGGCTGAATAGAAAATCGGTGCTTCAAGATACTCACAAAAGATTTCATTCTACACAACTACTCTCTGTAGCCTATATATCCACCCTCCTCCCCCTGCCTCCCTAGCCCATGAGAGGAATCGAAAAATATGCATTTCATGCGCACGAGAATCCTAAAGCAGTGAGTTATACCCCCTCCTGTTTTTCTACCACAGAAGAAGAGCACTACAGCAATGGTCCATTTCTCCCCTCTTATAACCTAATTAGGCCCTCAGCGAATATTTAAAGTTCTGTCAGTGCCTCCCCCCGCCCCATTCAAATTCTGTTTCTCCCTTCCCCCCAATTCCACTTGTAAAATTCCTCTTAAAACCCGAATGAGTTTACCCACTAAAGCCACGATTACCGTATAATAAGCTTTGTTAGGATTCCAGCAAATGCACATTACATTCGGCAGCAGTCCGGATTGGGAATGCATTGACAAAACGAGGTTACAAGATTTGATTGATGTAATGCGCGTAAATAAATCAGATAATAGGGGTTATCCAGTTATGTGATACAACAGAGTGACAATTATTTGCACTGCGTGTGAAACTGCGACATATATAGTTACTACCTAGTATTGGTTCCGTACATATATCGTGAGCATACAAGTGAAACAAATATTCATAATGAGCCAGCAAGATTTTCTGTCATTACTAGCATGTAACAATTTTATTTAGATAATTATTACTGGTTTTTGTACTTAATGAATTTATCGTGTACGCCGACGATATGTTGCAATATTGCAATGTGAAAAGTGCGCCTGCAGTGAAGGCCGACTCATGCGCAATTATTACAGAGCAAACAAAATTATTTTCAAGTCTCCGCCGGCAGTAGAGTCCCCCGTTATAATCCACAAATGGGTAGATTAGAGTGGGAATAAAATCTCTTCGCGACGTGTTAAGTGCTTTCGCAATATTTTCCCCGCAATTTACGTGGCGCTTTGGTAATTAGAACCTGTACTGCATGGCACCTCACACTTGGCTATACAGTACATATAAACTGCACCGCAATCCATAATGTGCCTCACCTTTTTGCTGAGTCTATTTTCCTCGCCTCCTCCCCAAACACGGCCGCAAGCCTCCCCATCCCCGCCATCCCCCACTTCCCTTCTCCTCACATGTTCCGCATATAATTAGCTTTCGGGGCCACAAAAACCACAAGATAATGCCAGGCCCGCAGCACCGGCCTCATGCCCGATACACTATCAAGTGCAGGTACACAAAAAATTCGGTTCCAACAACCCCACTTTGTATTAACACTTGCTATTCAAGCTGGTTTTTACCAGAGGAATATCGCGGCTTTAGCTACCATTTTTGCCCAATGATAGCTGGGGAATATTCGACAAAACATGTCTAGGGCTGAACAGCACCAAGATGTGCCAGCATGCACCTTTAAAATATTTTTGGCACATTCTCGGGCAAAAAAAAAAGGCACCTGTCATCTTCTTCCCTGAGCTGAGCCCCACCTTTCCCAAGCACGGAGTAAGGGGGTTGGGGGTACGGGTAAGTCCGGAATAAAATCAAATGCGGTCCGTCACTTCCTCTCGGGATCATCGTCAGAAAATCTGTCAGATAATCTTCTCTCTTCGCCATCACTCGGATCGGCTGCGTTTTTCCCTGCAGATCACGTAGCCAGGAAATTGAATCAAGCATTCACGCCGGCTCGACACCCTCACCAACTGTAGCGCTCGACCCCCATCGCAGAACCTGGCGCCAAAATTTGCCAATCGGGAGGAAAAATAGGAAGGAAAGGGTCGTAGACACCAAGAAGAGACCTCTGTTTTAATATATTTAAAAAAAAGAACTATTCCTCGAATATAATGGTTTTAAAATGCGTGATATTACCGCATCTATCAGATGGGGCTGGAATAAGGGAGTTNGGGGGGGGGGGGCAGATAATGCGTGGGTGTTAGGAGTGCGTAAGCAGCCCTCAGATGAGGCTAGTCATAATAAACAAACTTGTAAGTGTATTCTTGGAATGGACCGTCTGGAAGGAGGTCAGATCTGACACTATACAGTGTAGGGTTCATTATCTGAATCCACTTCCGCACAGCCGTCCGCAAGCATTATCGCGGTCTCATTCCTACATATGAGTACATGTGCAACGGCCTATCAATCGCTTCCGGTTGTGATGTCCAATCGGGGACCAGAGGCAAGCTGTCAGCAAAAACACGCATCCCATATGAAAACTAGGCAAACTGATAGTCTTTTGGGCACTTTGCACGTGTCAAGATTTTAATTGGACCCGTCAAGAGGGCTCCTTTTTGCCGGTTTTTATCACGTGTGGTAGGCAGATTAACTAATCCATTAGTCCACGGGGCATCGTTTATCATTCAACACTTGGCAATAACGCTGCGATTGATCAGTACTAAAATACAGTTAGCGCTATTAACGCCGTCCACCGCAAATATTTTAACCACAAAGAGCCGCACTTGTGAAATCAATTCGGGACCCATTTATGGAAATTCACTCGCAAATTATTGCGCCAGCTCATCAGCTCGCTCCAGCAGCACCATGGATGCTCCTGAACAAGTGCACTGTCTTGCAAATTGCCTCATTTACAGCCCAAAACAAATCTCATTCAGTATTATTTGCCTGCGTGGTTATACAACTCGGAAACATTTTGCAATCAACATTTTTGTTTGGGGAGGGGAGGGGGGTATTCTTTTGTCTGCACTTTGTGATTTAGGAAATTCCCATCCTGACATGTTTCTGAGAAATCGAGAAGCACAATATACGACATACCTGCAACATTCTGTCACATGTGGTCATGGCATCTGATCCACCAGCCCACTTGTGTAGTTAACACCAAAGCGGCCAACTAAACACAGCCATACACTGTACAGTACAGCAGCAGTCTGTAGCTCCAACAAGAAACGAGTGCAGGGTCAAATGACACTGCAGATATTAAGATAAGTACACCATTTTCTGGGATGTTGGAGGATTTGATTGAGTGTTGGGCACGCGGAAGAGTAATGTCATTAGTCAAATGGTGCTGGGAAAGTGAGCCCAAGGTCGCCATATGCAAAAATGTAGTGTTAGAGAGGAATATGGTGGCATAGTATACAGTCCAGCCATAAAGTTTAGGGACACCTTCCCAAACGGTACTTCTTCCTGTCCCCAAACTTTCGGACAAATCGATTTTTTTTCCCTGCACCAGTGAATTTCACGTAAAAAAATCAATTACGACATATTGGTTTGAAGTGTACGCCTAATACAGTCAGCGTAATTAATTATTAAAGTATTTTCTTAACGTCGCTAAGCGCATAGAATTTTTTCTTGTGTAAGGTGGTGGTGTCCCCCCAAAAGAGCACTGCTGCTCTACCACGGGGTAAATAAAATAAATAAATAAATATTAAAGTATTTTAATATTGCTGTGTTTATGACACTTTCGAAGCTGTTATATTTTCTCTAATGGAAATGCTGACGTGTATGACTATGAAATTCCGAAGAAAAATAGTCCAAAAGGTACTGCATGTTAGTAACTTAAGAAAAAAATTAGAAAAATTTCTTTGGCAAAGTAAAAAAACAAAATGGCGCCATTGTGTGAGTGATATTTCCAATTTACGTTGTATGGGATTTTGTATGGACTGAACTTTTTGCCAATTTCTCCATTTTTTTTTTACTTTGCCAATGAATTTTTTTCTAATTTTTTCTAAAGTTACTACCACATACAGTACCTTTTGGACTCTTTTTCTTTGGAATTTCATAGTCATACACCTCAGCATTTCCATGAGAGAAAATATGACAGCTTAGAAAGTGTCGTAAACACAGCAATATTAAAATACTTTAATAATAATTACGCAGACTGTATTAGGCGTACACTTCAAACAAATGTCGTAATGGATCATTTATTTTACGTGAAATTCACTCGCGCAGGAAAAAAATCGATTTGTCAAAAAGTTTGGGGACAGGAAGAAGTACAGTTTGGGAGGGTGTCCCTAAACTTTATGGCTGGACTGTAAGTAACATGTAGGTGTTGTAGTCGTATACACATGGGTATACCAGTATAGTGACCTACTGACTGTCGAAATGAGAGCAATAATTATTGCATGCTTCATGCAATCAAAATGTGAGTACATGACTGTACATGAGTAAGTTAAAATACAGGATGATCAAAAAGTCTCTGTGCACCTGATAATTACGGTACAGAAATAGTTTAAAACACTTACAATGCTCACAGAGTTACAAGCACTGTTGAAAGTGTCCCCTGCCAGTCTCCAGATATTTCTACATGATCATTGTATGTGGTTTACACTATTAAACATACAGTATTTTTGCATTATGTACTGTAATCATCAGGTGCACAGAAACCTTTTGATCACCCTGCATGAGAGTGTAGCATCACACAACTCTGTATAACTCGTATACATCATTACTCTACATGTAAAATCTTAATGCAAAATTGTCATGGCATCATGTTTTATTCGAGGGTGTGAAGACTGAAGATATTAACCCACAACTGTGAAATTTCTTTATTAGGTGTTAGACTATGCTGACCAAAAGGGCGAGTACAAAGATATTTTTTCTGTGCACAATGGTGCGTAGGAAAATTCATGACTTCATGGCCAAGTTCGCCCCAACCAGTGGGGGTGGACTTGGCCATCTAATTTTCCAATTATCACAATAATGCACTGTGGGAAACAAGTTCTGTTAAGAAATTTTAAATGTGTTTTTAAGGAACGATATTCATAAGCCGTAATACATATTACAGCCACTGGAAAGGTTCACCTTCATCTCTTAAAAATTGACAATACCCTTGCTTCTCAATTTCTTGATTTGCAAAATAAAGTTTGCACACTATGAAAATTGGGTGGTTTCATGGGGTGGACTTTAATTATTAATTATTTCCTTCCTCACCTATGGCAGCACAGGTGAATTTTTTGGTGTACAACATGCAAAGCACTGCCGTAATGGCATGATGTGGTTGAAAGTCTCATTTTTATAACACTTGTTACCTTAAATATTCATTAATGACATTTTTGGAATTGTGGCCAAGTTCACCCTGGCAGCCAACGTCACCCTGTTTGACGGTGTGTAATTTGCACTTCAGATGAAAGTCTGGAATGCAAACTTTGCATCTGTGTATTCCTTGGCCCAAACCACGTCTAAAATGTAGGGGAGAGAAATGTCAAGGGACTAACTGGTAATGAGGTACAGTGCTTACAGCCTAACTTCTCAAAAAGATAGGCATGTCCTAAATATTTCGACCTCTGTGTTTAAGCCATACATGGTAGGATTTCAAAACTGGTTTTCCTTTTGATCCCTCTACACCCACCATTCCCTAAGCGAGCCGCGCTTAGAGGTTGTGAGCAATTTGATCAGCGAAGTCATCGCTGAGCGATGACATATTGACATTGCTAATCAAATTGCTCACATGTAAACGTGGCTTTACACAGCAGCATTGTAACATCATGGTTTTCTTTAAAAGCTTATAAAAACCTCACAAGTGTTACTCTACTGTTTGAGTTACCAACATAAATGATCGGAATGCACATTTCTGCCTTGTCACTTGGTCTTCACGACTTCTCTGCTTTCAATGTGTTTGGAAATTTCTTGCTGACTCCCTCTTTGTCATCTGAGCCTGATGTGCCCTGTCCACCTCATCCCCCTTTAGGGTTCTCATCATACTCATCCCCAGTGCCGGATGTACCCCTTCGGGCGCCCCTAGGCAGTTGAGATCCCCTGCCACCGCCGCCAATGCTGCTTAAAAATTCAATTTTTCTGTCCAGTTCTCTCTTTCATTTCATTTTATTCCATACAAAATTTATATTTCGACTCTTTCAACATGGGCGCCCCTGGAGAGTGGCCGCTCCTAGGCTTTTCTGGCTAGTGGCAAATCCGGTACTGGGAACCCCCCGGCGAAATTTTTGCAATTTTTTAATGATTTCGCCTTTATTTCCTATTATTGTCGCCTATTTGAAAAATATTTATTGCAACTTGCGGCTGCCCCTAGGCAATTGCCTACTCTGCCCAATGGGTAAATCCGGCGCTGCTCCAGTCGCGTAATTATTTATTATTAATTTTTCGTTTACTTTTTTTTTGTATGCCTAAATTTGCCACCCCTTGAAATCTGCTGTACTTGCTGCTCATCCCTGTACCCACTCATGTCAGATTCATCATTGCTGCAATTGCTATCTGGCACCTCTCCTAAAAATTACAGTTTTTCACAAATATTACTTTGTTAACTCTAATTACACCTGCTCAACACATTTTCAGATAATGGCATAAACTGCCCAATAAAGTGTAAAAATTCAGCTCATGTATTTTAAAAATTAATCATTTCATTTCATTTCATATTTAAATTTAATTATAAGCTGTTGTAGCTAATAAGTTCTGTTGTAACTATTACTTGATATCCAAAAAATTGTACATTAAAAAATTATGTAGAAATTTTGTGCAACAAACAGAGAACTTGTCATAATGTCATGGCCACACCTATTCACTGACACATCTCATTTGGACTGAAGGTTTACAGGTCTTTTCATATAAGGTACATTTAGACCAGAAGATGTTTTGTATTGGAATTTGGCTTAGGCTTACTGGTGGACTAAACGACAGTTGCCGAGCACTGATTAATGTTACCTTTAAAGGGCGGTATCCACTGCTCAATATCAACCCCTTGAATTGAATCAACCCCTTGATCAGGCTTGAACCAAGTGTAGCATGGCCAACTCGGTTCAACCCCTTGAATTAAATGGGTTGAACGGAGTAGGTCCGTGCTCTACTTGGTTCAAGCCCGCTCAAGGGGTTGATTCAAGGGGTTGAATGGGTTGAAACCCCTTGATATGGAGCAGTGGATACCGCCCTTAAGGGTCGGTTTCACCAAGCCCGGTTTTGATAAAACCCCGGTTCTTTCGGAAAATCCCTATGCTATTTGCAGGGATTTCCGAAAGTACCAGGGTTTTATCAAAACCGGGGTTGGTGAAATCGGCCCTTAAAGGTAACATTAATCAGTGCTCACAGCAACTGTCATTTAGTCCACCAGTAAGCCTAAGCCAAATTCCAATACAAAACATACATCTTCTGGTTCTGACTTTGCTTCACTTTCATGTTCGCTGTCAGATGAAGCTGACTTTGTCCATTTCTCCAACAGCCTCACCTAGATACCCTTCTTCTGCACCTCCTGGAGGTGCAGAAGAAGGGTATCTAGGTGATAAGTGGGAGCTTGTGGGGGTAAAGGGTGACCTCCCCACAAGCTTCCCAATTATCAGGAGTCAGATGTGTCCAATCCGATACCAGCTGCGGCTCCTGCAGGGCTGGTGCAGTTGCAGAGTTCCCATCCTCAGCTGCTGCTTCTGGGCAATTCCTGTTGTAACGTACAACCAAATCTTACAATATTTCTGTGGTTGTATGTTCGGGAAGGGTGTATTATGACATGGATATGATTGTGTGATCTAAGCACTGCTTTCACCATCAAAAACTTTCGAAACCACTCATTGGAAGTCCTGTAATCTCATTCAAGCGATTGTTGGATATGCGAAATGGAATGGTCACATACGGACGCAGACGGAATGGAAGATTCTGCATCGGAATACGCGTTCTTACAAGTCTGCGAATTGTGATCGGCAACTATGAGATCTCAAATATTATGTCGAAGTAGGATGTCCAAGAATGCACCTCGTGCCATATTTCTTCCATATGAAACAGATGTACAGTTGGTTTCGTCGGCTATATTTCTTGTAACGTATGGACAAACTTAGTCATGTACGGACATGTACGATTCTGCGCAGGGTTTTCGGCAATAACAAAGCAGCGGATACTCTCAGACACTACGTATATTTTTCAAAACAAGATTGGCAAATCACTTGAACATGATAAGAGTAGACTTTTTCATGTTTACTGCTATTGTCCCCAACGTCCGTCACGGCATTGGGACTGAAACTGAAACCACCCATAACTCATTTTCCGCCAAAAGTGGACTTACCCTTTTCCCCCCCTCCCTGCCCCCACCTCCTCCTACCCCCAGACCGCCCCTTTCCCCTTTAAAAATTCAATCCTGGCAAACCCATCTTTTAGACCTTTTCTCATCCATCGAAAAGTCAGATAGCACGGCTCTGTCCGTCCATCCGTCTGTGGACAGGTATCAGGGGGTAGGAGGAGGGAGGGGGGAAAGGGTAATTTGGGGGAGGAGGTGGGGGGGGGAAAGGGGAGGTGGGAGTAGCCGGCAGCCTGGGGGAAGGGGTAGATAGAGTGAACCCGAAAATCGAAAAGAAGTCTTATAGAATGGCTGTCTGTCTGATACCTGTCCACAGACAGACAGCCATTCTATAAGACTTTTTTTCTTGAAAAAGTCTAAAAAGGAACTTAAGCACGCAATATCATGGAGCTTTACAAAATAATAACCATGTCAATTAATTTCTCGTTACGGTTACTTGCGGTTGCCTGGAATTTCACCTACAGGGTGAACACACAGACAGCTCCAGGTTTCTTTTTATGGGGTTATTCAGAAGAAAAGGTGTGCATGAATCACCCACGAACTCTTAACCACCTGAAGGACAATATTCGACAAGAAATAGAAAACACACGGGAAATACTGTGCTGTATCCGAAGCAGTTTGGTGGAGTGGCTATAGGGTCCGACTGCTAATCGGGAGGTCCTGGGTTCGAGCCCCGGGGCCGGCAACTCTAACCGTGGTTTTCTGTGGTTTCCCACAGTCCCTCCAGGAGAATTCCGGGGTTGCTTCCTAATTAAAAAGGCCACAGCCGCCTCCTTCCTTCCCTATCCTATCCCAAAAAGCAAAAAGTAAACATGTAAGCAAGAGTTCCAGACAAAACAAAAATCCCCCCCTAAAGAGCCGAAAAAGGCTGATAACGGGGTAAGATATTATTATTAATACTGTGCTGTTGAAAATGCAACAAAAACATCCTATTTGTGAAGAGCCGCTGAAGGCAGACATTTAGTCCATATCATTCTAAAACATTGAGAAACACAAAGGACATAGCACAAAATGTATGGTCCAGTGGCCTTCCGTTCGATTTGCCTGAAAATGGGATATGTTGTAGCCCAGACCGTCCTGATCAATGTTGGATAGGGACATTTCAAGGTAGGACCTACAGGGAGCATGCTAATCACCTCCAACAGTAACTACTCCCCATATTATATTAGCATATAGCGTATCCCTGTACGTCCTGCCTCGAAATGTCCCTATCCAACATGATCAGGACGGTCTGGGCTACAACATATCCCATTTTCAGGCAAATCAAATGGAAAGCCACTGGCCCACACATTTTGTGCCATGTCCTTTAAACTCTAAATGAACATATGTGAGAAAAAACATTCCTTCATTTCTTTCATTTCTTTCAATATGGGGAGACGGAGTGGCGCTGTGGTAACGTATGCGCCCACGAATGTAAGGGTCCCGAGTTCGATCCCAAGCCCGAGCATTCCCCCCTTCATCTCGTGCAGAGTTTGGGGTCATCTCTGGCTTCGACTCGAGTGAGATTCCGTAGACTAACCACCCGGGGGAGTTCACAAAAATGACCAAAGCAATGTTACTGCACTGCACATTGCACATCCCCTCCCACTCATTCCCCCTCGCTCATGGTACCCGGGCATTATGATAAAAGACCGAAAGCTTGTACATCCAAAAGCAAAAATAAAGGTACCATGCCAGATGCCCAGCAAGGGCGGTGCACTAAACCCAATTATTATCTATTTATTATTATTATTATTATTATTATTATTATTATTATTATTATTATTATTATTATTATTATTGTTATTATTATTATTTCTTTCAATATTATTAACAAACCAAATCGGGGAGTTACTTTTGCCCCCACCCATTATTAGGTTGTGTTCACTTTTGACACGCTGGCCTGGAAACTTACCTCCTGAGTTTGGAAAATGTCACCCATGTTTATAAACACCTCATCCCTCACTGCCCACTACAATGGGTATGAGCAAGCACACATCACATCAAGTCAGAAACGCAGTATCGCGTACGTTACAGTGTGTATTCGTTTTCCACGTCACCATTTGTTTGAACTAGTGGTTCTTGTGTATGAAGTGAAACAGAACATGGGGTTCTTACTTTGCATTCGTATTTTCATCCAGATCCTGCAGCACTGGAGGCTGTGCCAGTAACTGATTCATGTTTAAGGTAATGTACGGACGCAGTGGCTCCAGTAATCCGCAGAATGCGATTTCTCTGCCTCAGAACTACTCTGCTTACATCAAGCTTCCTAGACGATATCCTGCACCTTGTAAATGGTTCTACATGCATTGAAATATCGCCTCCGAAAAATGCCCCATAATGCCCCATAGTGCTTGTCAAAATTCCATGTCTCCAAGGGTGAATTGTGGTGGCCAATATTTCCCTCATTTAAATGCACTCATACTTCAAATATATGAAAACACACCCCAGGGACATGGACGAACACAGTCCAACATGAAAAAACTGCATGTGCAATACTTCGCTTTAGAGTCTGGTGGTTTCACTGACAACAGGAATTGCCCTTCTTGGCCAGTGACAGGAATTCCTAAAAGTGCAAAACCAGTGTCATTAATGAAGGAACTCAAGCCGCATCAGCTGCTACTCACGGAATCCAAGTCACAGATCCTTACTCGCTCAGGCTTCCATCGCTGTCAAGAGTTTATCAGCAGCACTTGATTCTTCCTCTTCACCATCTCTGCAACAGAAATGAAATAAGTATGCAACCAACCTCACACCTGCCCTCCCTCCATGTATGCACACTCATTCACCTGTGTGCCAGGCCCTGGTTAAAGGCCCTGGTTCAAGGCCCTCTCCTCCTCCTCTTCCTCCTCCTGCCCTCCACTCAGCTGCCCCTGGTTGCTGGGTCAGTTGCAACAGTGGACCAAATAGTGCAGGGCTGGGATGGGCAGCCAGGCAACAGGGGATTGGGGCAACTCCAAATGAGGAAGAAGAAACAACTCATCTTTTCAGGACATCTGAATCACCAGGGAAATGACTCGTCCAAATGGACAAAACTCAAGAGCATGCTCAAGCAGGTCTGAAACAGCTGACTTTACTCGGAGATTATTAAAACCTTCTGGTATCCCTGTAACTGTCGATTGTCAACAAAACCAGCAAAAATTCAATTATGTACTTTAACAAAATTATTTCAGAGGACTAACTGGGGGCATGATTGGGGGGAAATTAATTCAGTTTCGTACACACTGGCTGGTTAGTCCAGGTGCTAAGGGACAAATTTGACCCAAACTTTGCATTTTGTGACAAAAGTATGAAACTCGGTACACTTGTCCTTTGGACACTTCTGATCATATCTGGACGTGGAGCCACGATGACCCACCCCGGTGGTGGTCCATTTCGCAGGGATGCCATAACTACCAGATGCAGCATCCTTTTAGGACCTTGTATTGGGTGACAAAAACATGAAACTCTCCACAATTGGTCTTTGGACACTTCTGAACATGTCTGGATGTGGGGCCATGATGACTGACCCCGCTGTGGGTCACTTGCAGGGTTGCCAGATCTAACGGACCAAACATACATCTCTGCGAGGATCACGTGAATTGGGAGCTTGCATTCGGTGATAAAAATGTGAAACGCGGTACGGTAGTTCTTCGAACACATCTCAACATATCTGAACGTGGGGTCACGGTGGGTGACCCCTGGTGGCCTCGCCAGGGGTCACTATCGCGGAGTTGCCAAATCTAACGTGTTGCATACTTTTACATGAAAAAGGGCCTTGCATTCGGTGATAAAACACTGCTAAAACATGAAACTCGCCCCAATTGGTCTTCGGGCACTACTGAACATGTCTGTAAGTGAGGCCACTATGGGTGACCCCGCTGGGGGTCACTCGCAGGGTTGCCAGATCTAATGGGCTCTCTAAGTAAACTATGTGAATAGGGAGCTTGCATTCGGTGACGAAGACGTGAAACTCGGTACAATATAGTTCTTTGCACACTTCCGAACATATCTGGACGTGGGGACACGATGACCCACCCCGGTGGAGGGCATTATCATGGTGTTGCCAAATCTAACAGACTGTGCAGCATGCGTTTATATTTTGATAGGGAGCTTGCATTTGGTGACAAAGACGTGAAACTTGGTATAATTGTTCTTTGGACACGTCCGAACATATCTGGACGTGGAGCCACAATGACCCACCCCGTGGGAGCGCACTATCGCAGGGTTGCCATATCTAACAAAATGTGCAACATGTGTTTATTTTTGAATAATGAGCCTGCATTCGGTGACAAAACCATAAAACTTGGTACGTCAGTTCTTTGCACACTTCCGAACATATCTGGACGTGGAGCCACGATGACCCACTCCGAGGGAGGGCACTATCGCGGCGTTGCCGTATATAGTCGGGGCAACCTAGGAATTCTCCATATGAATAGGGAGCTTGCATTCGGTGACAAAGCCATAAAACTTGGTACGTTAGTTCTTTGGATACTTCCGAACATATCTGGACGTGGAGCCACGATGACCCACCGAATGCACGCTCATTATTTAAATATAAACACATGTTGCACATTCTGTTAGATATGGCCACCCTGCGATAGTTCCCTCCCTCGGGGTGGGTCATCGTGGCTCCAAGTCCAGATATGTTCGGAAGTGTGCAAAGAACTAACGTACCAAGATTTATGGCTTTGTCACCGAATGCAAGCTCCCTATCAAAATATAAACGCATGTTGCACAGTCTGTCAGATATGGCAACGCCGCTATAGTGCCCTCCATCGGGGTGGGTCATCGTGACTCCAAGTCCAGATATGTTCGGACGTGTCCAAAGAACAATTCTACCAAGTTTCACGTCTTTGTCACCAAATGCAAGCTCCCTATCAAAATATAAACGCATGCTGCACAGTCTGTTAGATTTGGCAACACCATGATAATG
>JYFJ02001667.1:0-73403 GCA_000934665.2 Catajapyx aquilonaris
TTAGGTAAGGTTAGGTTAGGTAAGGTTAGGTTAGGTAAGGTTAGGTTAGGTTAGGTTAGGTTAGGTTAGGTTAGGTTAGATCAGTTTACACTCGCAGTGAAAAGTGATCAATGTCCGTCCCCACGCCTTAGTCAAGACAAGGGTGTGTGCTCCCACGGATGTTAAGTTCCCGGGTTCGATCCCAGCCCGGGGTTCCCCCCTTCATCTCGTGCAGAGTTGGGTTGTCTATGGCTTCGTTTCGGGTGGAATCTCCTCAGACTAATCCACCCGGGGGAGTTCACAAAATGTACCCTTTGAGAATTGCTCTTGCACCTCAGTCACCCTGCCCGAGGGCCCGGGCGCTACGTCAAAAAGGTTCCATCAAGACGAAATAAAGGTTCCCTCCCTGCGGTACGATGCAGGGAGGTAAATAGCCATATTATAAAAAAGGCATTTCCATGGGAATGCAAATTGATATATTGTTATTGATGTAAGAAGTGAGAAGATTCGGGAATATGCGTGTTGTGGGAGTTAGGTTCATTTTCGGAAGCTGAAACATGCGGCGTGAAATTCCTTGGAAAATGTAACCCCCGATATGCTAATTTAAGGCGGTGTAGGGGCCTTCCCCTGGATTTCTATAAGGGACTCCAAACTCACAAACAAACAAACTAAAATATAGATTAAGAAGAAGATTGCTGATACCAGCAGGAGTATTTAATAAGTAGAGTCCGAATTTTTAGGCACAAAAAACCCTGAAATAGGCACGAAAAAAACCTCAAATAGGCCCAAAAATTTTACTTTTCCGGGAGTATGGAGGATAATGTTACAGAAAATAAAAATATATAATAATTTTATAGGCATAAAAAGTCTAAATATAAGGTCGCAAACCATAGCAAAAACCGAATAACAACGACAAAATGACAGAAAATCACAAAACTTGGGCAAAAGACACAAAGTGCAAGAATAAAGTATCGTATCACTCGCTCTGGTCGCTCTGGACTCTACTGTTCATAGCCAGATCCCACTTGCACAGTATGTTACCAAATATTTTTCTAGGTATTCATTAATGAAACTAATTACTTTGAACGATTTTGGTTCTTTCAGGAGCACAAAAAATACTATGAAAAAAAACATGCCTCTGAAGGAATAGGTTCGGAATAGGCCCAAAAAGTCCCGAAATTGCTTCAAAAAGTTCAAGGACTATCCCAAAAATAGCCAAATAGGTATGAAAAGGGGCAAAAAGCCAGAATGGGCATAATAGTTTCCCAAACCACGAAATAGGCAATTTCAGGCACTATAAAACCTACATTTTCCACATCCTGCACTTACGAAACGGATATATCTCTGCACAAAACCATCCCAACTATAAAGGAACTAAATAAGCATTTGCCTAAAAATCTGGACTCTATTAATAAGTCATAGCCGGCATAGAGTAATCAACTGAAAATGTGAGCTGTGTTGTGAATAATATATTTTCAGCTCACAAGAGGTACAGTACTTTATGAAGTCAGAAATCATTGATTTACATGACACTGTCAGCTCTCAGTTATTCTATGGTTATGCAGAACGGGATTAACTAACCCGCAGAATTATTAGAGCAAATCAGGCAAGGGGTTAACACTCGACTGTCAAGTGTACACCGGAGAACCAAAATTCAAGGAGTACCTACGGAGTACCTGGGAGTACCACTGCAGGTGTACACCAGAGTACCGAAGTGGTTAACCCCTTGAAATCAGGCAATAGCGCCAGTGATTAAATTTTGTATTGTTCCTGGTTGGAAGTTATATTTCACGCCCCATCTGCATGCATGAAAGAGTAAAACAAGTATATGGTAGATTAGAACAACCAAAGGTACTGTTTATTCAATTGAAATTCCTACCTACCACATTTACTATGTACAGTACATTTACAATAACATTAATCAAACATTAACCTTAACATTAAAACCACACTAACTTCCAGGTACCAATTTCTCTTAGCCAACTGATCTGCTATGTGCATTTGCTTGTGGTGCACTTCAAATTAATAATTTCTCTCCCTAGAACCAATCCCCATGGCCATTGCAAGTACTGTACCTCGGTAAGTACAGGTTCATCGAAAAAGAATGCTCGGATTTTAAACCCCTATAACCAACTCGAAAACGTGTTGGTGCTCCAATGTACACTTTACAGTCGAATGGTTAACCCGATATTATCGGGTTAACCATTCGACTGTAAAGTGTACATTGGAGCACCAAAATTCAAGGAGTACCATAGAGTAAGGTACCTAAGGAGTACCTGGGAGTACCAGGTGTACACCAGAGCACTGAAGTGGTTAACCCCTCGATCTTAATGATTTAAGTTTTGAAATGCTAAGAAAGGTCTAAAGTTTGGGTCTCACCTTAGTTTGTTTCTATATGAGCCAAGATATGAGCTTTATTTGTCGCTCAACAGGTAAAAGAAGACGGTATTAAGTCTCGTGCCACACCCACTCAATCATATATGGAGTTACCGTTGCAATCCTATCCCGTAGATGCTGGAGATGACGTGCCTGGTGTATTACACCACTCACATGGTTCTTGATGATGCACATAAAAAGTCGCCTCATCTATGAAACAAACCTTGCTCATGTAATTTACTGCATCATCCGCCTTGAGGTGCAGCACATATCCCCATTTTTTCCCATGTGTGCCCTTTGATATGATAATACACAATATTATTATGAATTCAGGCCAAGCGTTTGACGAACATTATTTTATTGTTTTCCATCTTTGCAATATTTCCCCAACAATATATTGTTAATATCAGTACGAAAGGTGTCATGCGGTTAAGTGATACGGTATCTCTCCCTTTTTATTACCTTTGTAGAGTTTTTGAGTGCTTTCCTCCAGCACAGTGATACTTTCGTATTCCAAAAGCGCAGGTTAAATGGTACTTATGAAATGTGTTTATTTCCCCATGTCTGCCAGGTTGGTGCTAAGATTAAGCTAATCAATAATAAAATATATTGCAACATGCATATACGTAAGTGTACTCTGCAGTGATGGGCATTAATCAATATTCTAATTTAAATGAATTCTGCGTAAATTCCTACCTAATGAACAGAATTGAATTAACTAACAACGATGCATGAATTGAAGGAAGCTGACCTTCAATTCAGCTGATTCTACAGGAAGAAGAAGAGATACAAACAGCTTACATTCCGATCTATATAAGCAAGCTCCTTGTAGACGTGTCCTCGACCAGAAACGATGCAGTAACCGTTGTCTTCAGCATCAGTTGGTGTCTTGCTTCAGCGAATCATGCAGTACGAGCAGTGCCATATCAATATACCAGATGTTGTCGCCCACTCTTTGCAAAATGCATATAGGCTGTGGGGAAAACTACATTCAGAGAAGGGAATCGACTAAACGAAAGAATAGAGAAAAATTCCAACGGTGAAAACTTTGGTGTCCTGGGCGGATAACAAAAAATAAAGTTGGAAGAATAGAACGATCCGGCGGTGGTTTTCTGGGATAGGATAGATTCCTAGGAAAAAAAGGGCAATAAGTCAGCATCGGCGACCGGGGGCGGGACTTTTATGCTTCCGAAACGAGAAAAGTTTGGGAGTCACGTATTTTCTCCTTTTTTTCTGGGGGAGAGGACAGGGGGTGGGAAGAAGACTCTGGCTTTCCGATAGGATCCTTGACGCTGTTTTCATCGCACGAATATTGGACACCGACATACTGCAGCCAGTAATATCTTTGCAATCTGCTGGGACCTTTCTCTAGCAGCACCCTCAACACAGCTGGACAATTAGACCGCTTTCTGAAGCGTTGCTTGGGTTTACCTCTAAGCAGAACTAAGTCAATTGCATCGGTTCGAGACAAATATTGACAATCCACTGGGACAATCCGGGTAGATCTTGGACAGGAAGCGAACCAACCTGAAAGACAAACAGGAAGGTGGATGGCTCCCAACACATTTACAAAAAGTCTCGACCATGGCGCCTCATTCGGCAATGTTGCACGAGACGGGTACACAGACTGAAAAACAAATTTCCAGTGGAGCCGGACTTCTGTTTGTGACGGGGCAACCTGAAGTGGACGGGAACTGCTGCAGGGAAGGGGGTGAAAAAGTTTCTTTACGACGATTCGGAGGACACACTTGAAAGAGAATTGCTTGGGTCTAATCCGATTTGTCACGGGACAACATGTCAGTAGGTCACTGTGTATCTCATTGCATAAACTGACACTTAATCCACAGGCAAGTTCCACAGTAACTTTATTTACACAAAACATATCCAGCTTATGTGCACAATATTCAGATGTTAAAAAAACTGCTTTTTGTACTGTAGAGTACACGACTTTTTGGTTGGAGTTTTTTTTTTGGAGGGTAAGGGAATGGGGCCAAGCGTCTGGATACATGGAATGAGAATAGTGTTTGAGGGTCGTGGGGAGCAGGAAAGGATTGAATGGGAGAGGAACGCAAGCCTACGACAGTAGACAGCACCACAAACACTGAGAGTTATGCTGCCACTTTCCAAACCATGGCCTTCTTGACCTCCCATCAGCACTGCTGCTTAGCAGCAAAAAACGCTCAAATATGTACAAAGTAGTGCCAGCACTTGCTTTCAAATAGGCCTACCTCTAATCTGCCACGACGGATGAGCGTACTAATCAACACAAAACATGCACACGCTCACTCATACCCAGTTACCTGTCATATACACGCGAGTAAGCTCGTGGTGAAAGTTGGGGGGGGGGGGGNGGGGAAGGGAGGCATCTACATGAATTTCAGGGATACACATCTGAATTTTTTTTTGGAGGGTATGGGTAGGGAATTTAACACATGTGTCATATTTTTACACGTGAAAGGGGCACCCACGACGCCATATCTTTCCATATAATGCAGTGCCGTGTTTCACACCGAAGTCTATATATTATTATTTTTTTCTTTCAGCATTACTATATGAGTACAGATTGAAAACTGACGTCAAGATACCCTTTCATCATCTGCAAACAAAAACCATGACAACATTTAGAGCAAAGGAAATGTGACGACATGGAAATGATCTTGTGGAAAACAAGTTTCGACGCACAACAGCTCAAATAGTAATGGGGGTGGTCAGGGAATATACATTTATGTCTGGTGGTTTTGCCCTGCCTTTTTTTCCCCCCAAATTCCATGGAAACAAATTGCAATCACTGCCCACACCAAGTCAGTTAACGTCACGCATAAAAATCACATATTTGGTTGAAACATTGGGGGAAGGGGATTGGAAGTGAGAGTAGGTTCATCAGGCTACATTAAATTTTTGGTACATATGCTAAAATGGAAATTTGAAAGTAAGCTATTTTTTTTCCAGAAATGCAGTACACAAAATTTGAGAGTATAGTAATCCACCTGGCCACACATGAAGCAGACAGAAAAAAAGAGCGCACGTCAGAGTCGAGGTATATCGAGCCCACTGGCCGACCTCTTGTTGATGTTGCGAATGAACCGCGCGAGTGTGGCTTGGACTACCGGTGAAAACTCACTACAGGCTTCCAAATGTCAACCTAATCCCAGTCCATCCACCAACAAAAAAGTGACTGGAAAATACATGAAAAGCTCTCTCTATATAGTTGCTAAATGCACCAAAACCGGAGACAGAAAGTTGAGAATGCTTTGTTTGGGCAGGCTTGTCATAGACTTTTTTTTTTTGTTTTGAGACACGCACATACATACATCGAGCACACCTAATCATAACAATATTAATGATAATATCAATTTTTGGGGAGGGGACAAGGGTTGTTTTTTTTGTGTCTGTTTATTATGTTGACGACAAAGAGTTGGACCTGCCGTGGATCTATGCACTGAATCTACATTCCAACTCTTGCTGGGAGTCTGCAGGAGAAACGTGTCTGAGAAGCGCTGTGGGAGCAGGCTATGCAATTCGATTCCGGATGCCCCAGCCAGCCGAATGAGTTTGACATCTAGTCAGAAGAGTAGACTTATCGCGCGGAGGAAGCCTATGCTTGCTATTCGGCCCACAGCGATCAACAAGCAAGTCTTCCTTCACCTTGACGGGGTGCTGACGATACAAAGAGGGGTGTAATCCTTCAAGGTGTAGCAGAAGGGCGCCATTCGGGAGCATTTCTGCTGCACGCTATCCCAGGACGCCACGGCTGCTCGTAGTTCGACCTCCCTTTGAGCTGGGCCAATCGGGGCTTGAACTATGGCCACCAGGGTAACCTCCATGAGTGCCTCCCCCACCTAGAGAGGGTATTGTCTCTCCGACATATTGGACCTAAATCAGATTGGATCTGCATGCAGTGAAAAAATGTCATTGAAAAAAAAAAAAAATTGGACGCTTGCCAATTTCCTATCCTCCAGCATGCAATCTAGATCCAATATGGACGCCCCATAAGGACTACGTGGAGACAATACCCTGGTTAGGGTGGGGGAGGCAACCATGTAGGGGACCCTGATGGCCACACACCTTGATTCTCAGCCACTTGGCGTCGTCAACATCCCGCGTGCGCAATTATATGGTCAAATCGCAACAACTGCCGACTTGTTTGGTTGTTTAGCGGTGTTCAGAGGACGGTATCTTTGGCACCCGGATGACCTATGGTTAATTGGCGTCGTCCAAAAAATTGACAAGCAGAGGGGAAGCAGACTGGCTCCCCCGTCCGCCAAAAATTGAGCAACACGTGAAAAAACCCCACTGCAGCCCGACGATAAATTTTGTTCTCGCAAGTCTAAAAATATTGTCGTAGAAATGCACACATACACAAAACATGAAAAGCTCCTGGTTGGCCTACAACGTCGTCGCAAAGTTTATCGATGCGCTGAAGTGGAGCTTTCGTGACAATTTGTTATCACTGTTGAATATCATCATGTGGGTCCCACACTCTGTGCGAAGATATGCGTCTCAGAAACAAAGTGTCGTCACAAATTTTGAGCAGTTAGATGTCCAATGACGACGCCTGATGCGTGCTTCTAGTACATCCCTTGGCGTACTTGAGCAGCGTTGCTAAAATGGTCACCACCGACGGAGCATTCTAGCAGAAGAAGGCTGTACTGTAAGCAAATGAGCTTGTACTCCCACAGCTGCGTATATAAATTAAAGTGCCGACTTGTGTAGCTGTTCTGGGGAACAAAATTATTGGCCTTCTTAGTCAGCGCAAAGTCAGAAAAAGTACCAGGTGGAGCGTTTCAAGCACTTTGTGTTGCAGTTCCATGCGCGTTATGGCCTAACTCAAAATTTGCTAAACTCATCGTGTGCAAGAACGCGCGTATATTCTTGCAAACGGACACGTCTATGTATGTGAAATGGGCGTAATGAAAAGACAATGCCGGAAAAGTCACCAAAATGCTTTCTAATGAGTTCAGAATGATTTTTCTTTCGGTTATGCCTGTAGCACTAAATCCTGGTTTCCTCTGCCATTGTGCCAGAGCACAAGAGCAAAACTCTAGCTGTAGCCATCCATATTGCTAGCAATGGCTGCAGGGGAATAAAGAGCTAGGCGTCCGAGCGCGAGGAAAGTTATGAAAACTCCCTTCTGCTGTTTTCGCTTTTGCTCCAAGAGGCCTTTGCAAGCTGTACTGAAAAAAAAAGACGAGGAACAAAAAAGGAAGAAAATTAAGTTTCCTCTCAGAGTGAATTATGATCGCTTTCAAAACTAACCACGTCATATGGTCTTGCTGCTATACTTACAGACCTGTCCTATATAGTTAAACTGCTTTAAATTGGGGGATATGATTCATAGTTGAACATTAGTGCCATTGCGTCAAGTGCGCTTCTGCATGGTGCAAGACACCATTCCGGATCAAGACCCTGCTGTCTGCATCTCATTCAGTTGGACAAAGTAGAAGTTAGATGGGGAGCAACTGGCAAAATAAATTACTCCCTAAAAGCTCTTTCTCTAGCCACGTGTACGAATATGTAGCGGAGGTAGAATCATATTGGTTCTGGTAGAAATACAGTAGATGTAGCAGGAACTGACTAATGTCGAAAGCAGCGTTAGTGCATCACCATGAATATGAATTAATGCAACAATTTGGCACGCACCCACACTATCTTTCCGAGACAAGTCTGGACACAGAATAGAGCAATGCTTGGTTCCAGAGGCCCCACTTCCACAGCGCTTCCAGACACCCTAACTACCAAAGCTCGCTCTACGGGGACCATTGAAAACTATGCTACCCGTTCACCATCAGACTTTTGGAGTATTCGAGAATATAGTTATTATAGTGTCATGTATTGACCTGTGTTATAAAAATGTCACAAAAGCTGTCTCCTCCTACTGGCTGCCAGGCTGAACACCCACTTTGCCTTTTGACATGCGGCCAGAAAAAGACTGGCGTCGAATTTTTTATTGCCTTCACTATGGGTGGAAAAGAAAAATAATTGGCGATTGTGTTCACACTATTTTTCTCTCATATCTGCAGCTTCCCCCGGATGACGCAGAGGCAAAAATCTATCTCCTCATATACAAATGCTGTTCAAGGAACAAGCATGGTTTACTAGATGAAAAGTGGTGTGTGTGTGTGGGTGGTCATGTTATTTTTTAAATCTCTCTGCAAGGACTAGACACCAACGGAACGAAAATGAGTGTTCATCGTACATTAGATTCGATTGTCACTTTGCCCAAAAAAGAACAGCCAAAAAGTGGAAAAAACGATTGTGCGACAATGTCCTTTCAGTTATAGTCTCTTTGGCTCTGATTCTCACGCACTCCGTTCCTCTCACTACAGTCCTCATAAATACTGGCAACGATGACTGGCTCATTTGGCCAGTGACGGTTAGTGAAGGAAAATGTTATAGTGATCGTTGTGAAAGGGCAATTTGGCAAAAAGGAGCGGTTAGTCCAACAATTCACAAGAGGATTCAGCCTTCATCAATATCACCCAGGGTAAGTGACACCCACCAAGGTTAAAAATGTATTCATACGTCCCGCGTAAGTCATGTAAAGGTAAGTTAACTGCAATTGAGTCATGTTTTGGCGTAAGTGCAGTAGGTTATAGGACATGTCTCAAGTTAGTCTGGTCCAACTGACATGATCCACTATCGGGCAGCAATCCCGCCATTACCAGTCTCGCCTATCCAGCCCAACCGAATGGAAATGGCTACCATCCACGTGTGAATGTGACGGACAAAATGGCGCGCTTTGGTTTCTGTACCTCTGTACAGATCAGTATCTTCTACCCTCCCGGTGACAGACCGTTTACTAGAAATTGAATCAAGTAGTCGCCACCGTTCTACTATTGTCAGTTGTAGAACCCCTTGTTAATCGCGTGTCGCTTACGGTTGTTCCATTTGCAGGTGAGTATGCGTACATATGTCCTGCGGAAGGAAGCGTTGCAGAGTGCGTAGCACATGGGGTTGATGGTGCTGTTGAGGTAACATAGGTAGTAGGAGAAGTTCCACAGCTCGTTGGGGATGCAGTCGTCCTCGGCATCGCAGGTCAGCAGCGTCTTGAGCAGCACCAGCACGTTGTAGGGCGTCCAGGTGATGATGAAAGCCAGCAAGATGGCCGATAGTGTCTTGGCCGCCTTCTTGTCCTGCTTCTTCTCCTGGCTCTTCTTCTTTTTCTTCTTGGGCCCTCCCGAGCCACCCTTGGCCAGCTGCTTCGGAATGATCTTGGCATTGAGCGGGATGCGGACATCGGGCATCTGTGAGTGGCGCCTGGAAGGCGACGGACCTGTGTAGGCCCCCGGGTGCAGGTTGAGCGAATACTCGGAAGGGGCGGCCCTCAGCGGGCCTCCTTCGCCTCCGTCCATGGCCGGAGGGGGAGGAGGAGGACCGCGTGGGATTCGCCCTGGGGCGGGAGGCGGGGGCGGAGGAGGCAGTTCTTCAGGAATCATCTTGATGGAGGGTTGGGCTAGTCCGTCCACCGAGCTGTCTGGAGGCAGGCGGATCAGGATCGTGTATACTGAGTCGGACGAGTGGGAGCGGGAGTGGAGTCGACTGGCACCCGCGCCTCCCCCGCCGCCTCCAGCTCGAGAGCCGCCATCTGCAGCCGACGTTGTCGACACGGCTGAGGAAGGACAAACTCGCTATCATAACAGGCACCCTCTTAATTGAACGGATTTATAACTCTCTTGGGAATCGAACTGGGCCGGTTTATCCACTGACTTGTGCCGCTTCTCACTTTTTCACATTACCACCCACTTGGTGGGACCTAAATCAACAGAGTGACTGATTACGGCAATCAAATATTACGTTTTTATGGAAAGAGATTTGGTTATTTTCACTCTTAACTGGTTCTCAACCGAGGCTCCATTACCTGCTTTCCTGGCTACCCATTTTCTTTTGTTGCAATTTGGTCCAGTAATAGGGTCGCAACTCAAGTGAAAATGTCTCTTACAATATATTATCGTAGTTGCGAGCTCGCCGTTTTGATAGTGACGGCCAGAAAAGGTGGAAACGCATTTACCAAGTCATCATCCATATTTCCTTTTACTATCCGGATGAAATAATTAATGCGTGACGCGTGTATGTGACGTCGTAATATTGTATCGACCTATTTCCCTAGGCGGTCTGAAGAGAGAGGCAGAAAAATACTGCCTGGAAATAAAAATACTGAGAGCGCGCCTGCAATCCCGACAAAATGTAATGCAGGAGAGAAGCATGGGTTAGTTGACTTCCAGGATGAAGACAAGTCGCTCCAGCCTGCCTCTGTCGCTATGGTGCCTCAAAGGGAGACACAGGCATTATTTATTATTCATGAGTGAGAGACGCCATGCTTAACGGAAAGCAACGCAGAATGCTCAGAGTGAGTTAATCCTCACGTACTGCGGGTTAGTAGTATGCTAATGTGATTATTTTCTTTTCTAAGCTTTCGAGGATAACCAGAGGTCAGTGATGGATGTCAAGTCGAACATCATTTGATAATTGCATTTTTTGCATGCGGATTTCAAAAAGTCTCATAGTTAATTTTTACTTAATTTTTACTGAAAGACCAAGTTCGTATCCATGCAAAAGAAACATTACTAGTACCTAATTTTATTAGTGTAAGCTACAATGTCGATTTCCGGATTAGACAGGGTGTTTCATAATAATTCGCAGAAAATATTCGGATGGAACTCCTGAGCATCAGAGAATAAATAAATCCAAAGGTGTCGTATGACGTCATGTTCGCTTTAAAATGCTATAGAGATTAAATGCATTTAATCTCCACAGCATTTTTTTTATTTATTTTTTTACGTTACCCCGTGCTAGGGCCATGGGCCCTTATAGGGGGGTGGAATACCACCATCTCCTTCAATTTTCTAATTTTTCTCCCAACTCCGGTGCAAGGATGAAAGGACATGGGGAAAGGATAGGGATTTTTGGGGAGGGAACATGGGTGAAAGGTGCACGTCTGAAAACGGGTCATGTGCTGTTCCCCAGGAGGTTAGGTTGCCAGACACCTCCTTGGTGCAGGTCAGAGACCCTCCTGACGCAGGTGAAAGGAAAGTTCCCCAGGCGGGGATCGAACCTGGGGCCTTTCACACAGCAAGCCGTGACGTTACCATCACGGCCACCACACCTCCCCTCTCCACAGCATTTTAAAGCGTACATTATACCACCTTCTATGTCACGGACACAGCCTACGACACTATCTTCTATTCCCTCATTTTACACCTTATGAGAACGCAGGTTAAATTAAAATGGCATTGTAACACGAATTTTAATGATAAAAGAAAGGATGGTTCATGTTTGAAGGCCAATATTTCAGTAACAAGACTGCGGTGACCAATAATTGCACCTCTTCAAAAAGTGACTCTCCGGTTACCATGAGTTCACCATACACGTTCTTCCAAATCATTACGAAACAACCAGTATTTTGATGCTACAAACAGACACTACTAATGAGCAGAGTCGAATTGCACTATCTCCCTTCAACTGTAAACTGCGACCACACGACCACACACACTCCAGAAAACAGGTAGGTAATGAGAACAAGAGCGTTGGCCCATAGGTCATGAAATAATTCAGTACCAGAGGTAGCAGCAGCCGCATCGGATCTGGATCTGCTTGGCGTGGCCGATCCTCCTCCTCCAGCTGCCCCTCCAGCTCCAGCATACGGATCTCTAATGACATTGAGAGAGGTGCACCTGGACACACTAGACTGCAGCGGTGTCTCGACGGAAGCGGGCGTAGCACATCCTGGAGACCCATGACCCAACTCGCTAGCCGTGTCATCACCGTCGTCTCGGTCCACGCGGCAGTTGCGTGCGCACGCCAGGCAGAACTCCTGAACTCGACGAGCCGCAGTCAGACGCACCGCTGGTACCTGCGTTAGAGAAAATACATTGGTTAGTCCCATGACATAGTACAAATGCTATATGCTAGGCTGTACCTTGACTGATAGCGGCCCGAAATATGGCCTTCGATTTAATGGGCACCGTAATAGCGCAGCGGAGATAAATTTATTCGCTGTTCCCGGGTCTTCTCCATTAGCAGCTGACGTCAGCGCATCGGTTACGAGGCATAAAAGCCAAGGGTGCCTTTTGCCTTCGTTAATGTTGATGCCCTCTTCAAGTTAGTTGTGCGGAGGAAAGCGGGAGGAAGGAAGGAAGGAAGGAAGGAAGGATGGGGAGGGAGGGTAGAATCTTCCATTGCAGGCTCAAGCCAAACTTTCCTCCTCCGCCGAGCAGAGAACATTTAGTCGCCTGGAAATCCTGCATCCAATTAGTCGAGAGCAGAAAGGAGCCTAGGCTGAAAGGAATTGCCGGCTTCGGTGCCAACTCTATCGCCCAAAGTGGCGGACAAGTTTATATGCCGGGACAATAGCGTCACAAGTCACAAATATGCCTCGGAGACCAGGGAGGCGCTTGGGGCAACGGCCCTCGGTGGGACTTTGCAGAAAGGTTTCCATCACTTGGATTTGCTTGCTGGAAGCGTTTGGAAAGTTCTTTCACACCCTGTACGGTAATCCTCATCCGGTGGGTTCTAAGTGCTGTGGTATTATCACGACCGGCACACGTGCCCTCCTGCTCTTTCCAAAGTGTATTAAAAGGGCTGTGGACTTTATGCTTACAGTTCATCTCTTGCAATTAAGAACTATTATGGTCTATGTATAATTTATTACGTACACAGTATAATCGGAAATTAATTGGCGTCCATACAACTCAACTCGAAAACTTCCAATAACATTTTCATGACTACTAATAACGACGATGTTGATGTTGCATATAGATCCAGTTCAGTTTCTAATGTCGGCCACTAGTGTATACCTACAGCAATATGATCCGCTTTGAATTATGTCGAAATGTGGCGAAGACAATAACAGCGTAACCCCGTCCGAGGGCTGCGGTTTAAGTACCCAGGGGATTCTTAGGAGGTATAATTTAACTGCGAGGAAAGCCGGACAAGTTGAGGTACGATTGCGGTGACGGAGGCCCACTTTTGTGGGGAGCTCGAGCGACTCATGGCCAACCATATTGCGAAATTCAGAGCAGATCTAACAGCGGTGGTGAACGGATGCAGTCCTGTCCATATCGACCGTGTAACGCTGTTCGTGACCACTTTGGACGACAAGGGTGAGTGACACACTCTCCTGTTAAGGACGTTGTGTCTGATACGCATATTTGTTATGCCGTGTTCCGTCGGATTTCGACGCTGCAGGGACCGTGTGTGGCAGACATACGCCTTTTTTTTGCCAACCGATTGCCGAGTGCGGAAATAACCACTGTACTGTTTGATGTTTTGGTGCGAAAGTTTGGACTGTGGGGCGACTGTGATCACCATGAGGGACCGCTTTAGGTTTTGGGGCCTGTTGTACGTACAGTGTACAGTGCTCTTTTGAATGTCGATGTCGGTTTGGTTTTATAATTTTTGGCTGTTGTGCAAATAGTATTTTGTTGATTCTCTTTGTTGCTCTCTGCACATTCCATAACACTGTGGTTTGTTGTTGTTGTTGTTGCTGTTGTTGTTGTTATTACAAGTACAGCCTATATTTTCCTCTGAACTACGGTTGTAAAATGGTACTAACCATCTTTATGTAGGGTATAATGACTCCACTTACTACAGTATGTGCTAGAAGTGAGTGTAAGACTGTAAGATGTCCAGAATTTCTCAGAGCACTTGCTTGTCAACTTCTCCGAACGTTCAACAGCAAGTACGTGACTACGGAAGCACTGGACATTCTGGCCGCCTACCAGAAGGATATAGTCTTCAAGAACTTGTGACGGTTCCCAGAAGCCACTAGAGTTTCCAGACTGAAGAGCAGCATAACTGTAGACTGAGCCACTTGTCCAGATGTGCCAACCTGCGTCATTTGTCCCTCCCTGTGCCTGGTAGTAAATGTGACAGGACCGCGTCTTTTCACTGCAGGGAATGCTTCCTTCGTAACTACCACGAAACTTTTGTTCTCTAGTTCTTCAAACTCTTTCGGAGCCAGGTTGTAAGGCATAATGCTCTCAGGAGCTTGGCCTATTAGTAGAAATTGGGCTCAAGTTTTGTGCACATTATTAAGAGTCCTTTTACAGAAATTACAGTGACATGAGTACCATGTTGATGCAGCATACCTGGAACCTAGCTGGTTCGCTTGCCAGCAACTTAAGCATATTATTCTGGATTAATTACATATCTGCATGGTACTTTACAAGTCAGCAATAATGTGAGCCCCACTAAAAATCAGTAGAATTCCCTAGACGCCGACTGGTATCCTGAAATGCAGGGATTGAAACGGAGCCTTTTCGAAGCCAAATCAAATCATCTCGGGTGCCGGCTCACACCAAAGCAGACTAATACAGCCACGAATTCAGTTGTGTACATCCAACAGATGCAATTTCCTTATTTCAGTAATAAATGAGCGTGAAAAGCACGTGCAAAATCTGTTGGCATATAAGGAGTGCTTTGTGCGTGGGCCAATTTCCTGCAAACAAGCTGTTCCCGAGCGAGGACGGAGGAAAGCTGGGCTTGTGGTCGTTAGAAGAAGATTACCTACAGTAGTACCCCTACCCTACCCTCTCTCTCTGGCTGCCTGTGTGCTGCGTCATTCGTAACCCGGTCTGCAACGGCACATGCAAATGGAGGTGAGCCAGGTTGCAGCTCTATATGAGGACACTCCGCATAGATCTGGTTCAAATTTCATCACGGGTTTGTGGTCTACAGTATTCTGTAGGTGGTGTCTGCCGCGCCGTGGGGACCTTTTCTGTCCGGACCCTTAAGTATACTGCTCTAATGGAAGAACAGTGTAACACGTGGCAGGTCTCTCCGGATCGTTTCTCACAATGACTCTTCTTCCTGGTTGCCCTGCATTGACACCGTGTATTTCGGCTTCGGAATCTGCCTTAGCTCTCTTCTCCATTTCACATTCAGAACAGGGAAAGTTGGTGTCTGCTGGGCATGCTCCCCACACATCTAGGGTCGGCTACAGTATTGCTCCGTCTCCAAATTGGGGCATCATTATGTTTCCAGAGGCTAACAGATTGGGCTGGCTTCCGGCGGGATGCAGCCGCTCCATTATTTTGATCTGACGGCGGGGCTTGGTCAAAGAATGGGCTAACTAACACCTTGATCAAATAGCGCCAAGTGGTGATCTATTACTCGTGTCAGAAAGTTCCACAGTACAGTACAGTATACATCGAGCAGTTTTCACCGGATTCTCATTCGAACGCGCCCGACCATACACATCGTTGGGGGGTTAATACATGTTCTCAAGGGTATGGATACGTACCGTTGAGGACTAAAAGTCTCTATTGGTGTAGATTCTAATCCGTTACTTTCCGGAAAAGGTGGCCAAGTTTTTAAAAATGAGGATGTCAAATTTCGTTATTGCTTCAGCAATGTCAACAATTAAAATTTTGACGTCAGTAGCATTCTTGGACTGAATCAATAAATGCTGTTTTTGTACAGCAGTCTACTCCTTACGTCGTAATGAAACATGAGACAAGTGCTACTCAACCGTCTAGTTCATTAAATTGATGATCATGCTTTGCTTACAGGATTCGTATAAGTACGCTGGGGCTCAAAATTGGCAACACGACTGTGTCGCCTGTACAATACACGTCACTTCGAGAGAGTGTCGCAATTTCATTCTAAGATACTAATGAGTAATGTAGGACTCATGAAGTTACGAGAAAGCTCCGTTTCTGTAATGAATAAGTAAGCAATGCTGTCAGAAAACGTGCTAATAAGGTGGTTACCGGTTATAGCCATGATAAGGTTTGAGAATTTTTCTAGCCGCCTTTTTGAAACGAAAAATCAAAACCTTTTTTTTTGTAATTGTTCCCAGGTTAATGTACTGCCATAAGAATAAGTTTAATTCCCCATGAAACCCGATCTGCAACGGCACATGCAAATGGAGGTGAGCCATGTTGCAGCTCTATACAGGGTGTAAATGAATTCAGCCGACAAACTTGTAGGGGTAATAGAGGGGACCAATACAAGTATTTTTGACATAGGAACCCGTGTCAGGAAACGCCATCTAGAGGGGGTTCATAGACAAGGAACGGGTGCGCTCAGACGCGTCACGCGAGAGGCGCTAGTCGAGCGGACTGTTTTGTTGATAGATGGCGCGCAGGTGTTGCCAGGTTATGACGTATCGTGTCGTTGTAAGTAAACAACAACGCGATACGCCATAACCTGGCAACAGCAGAACCGCTGTTGACTATCCGCGCGTCTCCTAGGAGGCGGCCTTTAGTTGCTAGATGACTCTGTTGTTGCCACGTTATGGCACATCGCATCGTTGGTTACTATCCGAGCGCCATCTATCAACAAAACAGTCCGCTCACCTAGCACCTCTCGCGTGACGCGTCTGAGCGCACCCGTTCCTTGTCTATGAACCCCCTCTAGATGGCGTTTCCGGACACGGGTTCCTATGTCAAAAATGTTTGTCTTGGTCCCCTCTATTACCCCTACAAGTTTGTCGGCTGAATTCATTTACACCCTGTATATATGAGGACACTCCGCATAGATCTGGTTCAAATTTCATCACGGGTTTGTGGTCTACAGTATTCCGTAGGTGGTGTCGTAGGTTGATGAAACTGGTCCAAAAAAACCGAATTCCAAAAGTCGACACAGTGGCCATATCAGGAACATGTGGGCATGATATACCCTTGTTCCACGGTCTACAAATCGTGATTTTTTTCCAGTTTCATATAAGAGCAGTTCTGCTGAAATTAAATAATTTTGGTGTGAAATCAATAAACATGATACGAAATGATCCTTTTTGTTGTGCAAAAGTGGATTCAAAGCAGGAATTGCCATTAAAAATTAAGTTGTTTGCAAAATTGACATTACTATTTCTTTCAAAAAAAAACATTTCAAGAGAAGAGCACAAGACAAAATTGAGATTGTTAAAACAAATTACTGTCCGCAATTGAGACAAAAAAAATAATACTTGATGTGGCCATGGTGCACTTGATGTGGCCATATCAGGAGTAGGTCAGCAGCCGTCAGCTTTTACGAAAATTGTTTGATTATGAACAACTCGTAAATCATACACCATCAACGGCAACACCAATCCAAAGAGAATTAAACACTGAATAGAGTACGATGGTTTTCATGAAAAATATATTTGAAAAACATGCATAAAACAATAGGAGACGTACATGAGAAAAACAAGAAGAGGTCACACGAAAAACACAAACCAGGCAACTGAGGCCATATGGCTCTACCTGGGTGGACGGGAAATGATCAAGTGACACTCTTGGAGGCCCGCTCACTGGCTGATGATGCCATATAGCGGATTTCTTTGTTAGTTAACTAGCGGGGTGGGCATATCAGGTACACGGCCATAACCGGTACGACCACCTTACACCCGGTTTCTCTGTCTTATAGATTAATTTGAATACTAGGTCGAATAATTGTCAGTTAAATCCAAATTTATTTTCTTGAAGAACAAGGCCTCATGATTGCATACGTCTTGTTATAAAAACCCGAGTTTTTCCATCAACCTCCCGCCGGTAGAACGGTAGAATGCGCACAACGCTGAAAATGTGCACATTCATTGCGCGGATGGTGTAGTTGTGCCCAAAATTCCTCAAAATAACAAAATGAGTGTGGAAGAAAGATTTTGGGCGACAGAACCCTTTTCGTGTTGACTCAGTTGTCCTTTGACTGTATCAAAATGGCGCTCCTGCCTTCATCTCCGCCCCATCAGCCCGCCTCTTGACCTGGGGATCATGATGATGGCCTATTGTCATATTCGCGGGAAGTGACCTGTCCGGCTGGTGGCAAGCCTATTTGCGACCAGGAACCATTGTTGAACTCGATCGGAAACGTGTCCGACAACAATGATTCTCGGTCGCAAATAGGCTTGCCACCAGCCGGACAGGTCACTTCCCGTGAATATGACAATAGGCCATGAAGTTGGAAGAGATACATTGCTGTAGAAGCATCAGATGAAAGAGCGCTCAAAATTCGTGTCTTGGGATATGTTCCGTTTGGATAGCAGAGGATAAACAATTCACTTATACTAAATGCTAGAGGCATTCTTCTTCTGCTGTACGGAGTATTACGAGCAGGAACATCCCCGGCATTTTTAGCATTTTTCCTTTCCCACAAGGAAAATTCCTTCTAACCTACACAATCACTTGGTACGTGTAATTTTATTGGAAAAAAAATTTAGAGGAGCCAAAAAGCAACACCCTCACCACCTACTGTGGCCACCTCGTCTGCGAAGCTTATAAAGGCAGCCCAACAAACTTGGTCCCAGGACGCGTTCCCTCCTAACTGCACAATTAATAAGTCAAATTGTATTTATAGTATAATTAAAACGTTCCATTGCCCCACTTTTTGGTCAAGTTATTAGAGGAGGCTTGGAAGAAGCCCTTCATACAAAATCATCAATTTATTTGCGAATTTCTTTTGCAAGGAGAAAAAATGCTTTAATTTGTCCGCATTTTTTTGCCACTGATTGTACCTTGTATATTTAAAAACTGTGAGATTTTCTTATAAAAGTGGAAAAATCGGCGCACAAAATCCATATTTTGTAGGTGAGAACGCTATAGAGACGACGTAATAATGCTAGTACTGTGAGTATGCAAATGACAAAGTAGTTGTAAAGCTGCGCTATTATAAGGGACAATCATACTGTTATCCAGAATCTGACAGCTTACCCAAACTGTAATGGTTTAAATCATAGTTTTTAATGAATATTTAAATAATGATACAATATTATTAGATACACTGTAACTCTATTTTTGGAATATCATTGTATCATGGGACATCACCTGTCAGAGACATCTATAGTTCACTCCTGATTAATTATTAATCGTATAACCGATACACGTTTTACACGTCTAGCACTACACAAAATTAATTATTAGAAATGTAATTTTTATGATCTGGAGAGCTATCTACCACCACAGCATACTGTATCCGTACGTAAATATTGCAAGGCAGCAAGGTTACAGTGGCACTGTGCCCCCATTTTCATCTCCTCACCAAACTATTCCCGCACCACTGAAAACTTTTCACTTCCAAATTACATTGCATTAACTGATTGAACCACTAGAAAATGGCCATTCTTTCCATGGCACATGGAAGCCAAGAGCTGCTGTGAAAATAATATTATGTGACACGTTCATTTAGTGCCGGCAATTACTTTTTACACCCTCCCCCTTGATACCATCCCGCTATTCATAATCCTCTAATCCTATTTCACTATTTCATAAACCGATTACCCAATTAGTTGTTGACAAATGCTTACATTACCACCATATCAAACAGGTGTTCCAAATTAGCCAAAAAAAACTACTCGAATTGAAGCAGATCAAATTTTGTTTTCTCCAAAAATAAAAATATAGTGTCGTCTTAGTATACCAACAGGTAGAAGTGCTTACAATGCGCCGGATAAGTCTTGACTTTGTTTGAAACGGCTAAATCTGCTCTCTTGCCAGCCTCACCACCATAAATTTATTTCGAATGGAGTGTTTATTTTACACTTGATGCATGTTTTTCAAATAAACCCCCCTCCCCTCCTCCTATCCCAATACCCACTCTTAGGAAAAATCCAATAGAAAGCAAGCTCCCTCCCTCCCTTCCCCCTCCACCCCCTGCTAATTGGGACGAGTCCAGAGGTCCACATCCCCCCTCCTTATTGATCTTTTCCGGCGGGAAAGGAGTATTTTCGGCGGTGGGATGTTGGTAGAGACAGAGAGAAAGGCTTTCTCCACACTATTTCAGGGTCTACAGTGAGCCTCTGACCGCATTGCTCCCTTTGCCGTGACCTACCCTACGAATGTCATGTGCAGCTTTTCAGGTGGGAGAGACACACACACACACACACACACACACACACACACACAATACTGTCACACTATGGCGCCTGGTTGCACTAATCTGCTTTTGGAAATAAATTACAAGTCAACCCTCGTGTCGAGGGGGGAAAAATAAACATATATAACTGACAGTGGGGTTGCTGAATGAAACGGCTAATTTTGGATGCCTCTCATTATTTGCGCCAGCGATGTGCAGTGCAAATAAACAGCCGTGTATAGTTACAGTGGTTTTTTTTAAAACTGGCTTATTGATACAGCTACTCTTCTGGAGGGAGTTCATTCTGATTATAATTTCCTTTGTGTACGGTATTATTGCATGTGGATCGCCGACCACAGAATGATAGTCAACAATGTCAAAGCTGTTTCCTTCTCTGTTATGAATATCACTTTGCGGCCAGTGATTCAGGTGCACAAAGGGCACGAATATTGAGAAGTTGATAAATCCGCAGTGTATAGGTTTGCTGATATAGTGGGAACGACCACTTGTCGTAAAGTTTCAGATTGTTTTTATGACGCAGTTATTTTCTCGTTACTGATATAGCCGTACTATATTGTTGTCGATATTCATGACACTGCGAGAGTAGTTGAAATGTGTCACGCAATTCTCTTTATCAGAAGTGGTATTGACCTGGTCCGATAGTGTGTCCGTATAGTAGCAGGGCCTAAGAAACCCGGGGGACGACGCACCTGAATTGGTATCGGTGGTAAATGTTGACAATAAAATGAGGACGAAGTTTATTGATAATTTAACTAGAAATTACGATCGGATTGCGTAAGAAATAAAGGAATAACTTTGGCAACTTTGATATTATGAATCATACAGGTTATAAAATGTGGCAAGTGGTCATGTTCTATGCTCTATTGCCCTGCGGTGCACTAATGGATTTAGAGGTTGGTAAAGTAATGAGCGAAGTTGTCAATTATTGCAACAAAAATACGCTATATCAAGATTACTGGTGTATAGCCTGTTCATACTTTTTGGTCGAGTTCCTTCCCTTATTTCTCACTTAATGAGACACTAGTTCTCACAATAACACGTTGCAACCGCAAAAAGAACTCCGAAGTAGTTGGTCGGTGAAGGGAAAGAACTCGTCGCTTTATTATTATGAGGAGAGCAACAGCAACTCGGGACTTGGAAGAGGATTGGAATTCACGCCAAAGGCTGTGGCTCGTTGTGCTTGGTGCTTCCGCGGTGGTGTTGGAGATATGAGAATGGCAGAGGCTGGACCTGGAGGGCCCACTTCATCTTCCAGCCAGACTTATCCTCTCCCCCATACCTCTGCCATCACTATAAAGAGAGGTTCCATCCGTGAGTTGCCAGTTATCCCTATCTCACTCCGATTGAGACAGATTGAGACCACGTGGGCATTGATGAAGAGTAATGCCATCGGATGGTAGGCCCCGTCTGGTGCAGTATTCAACAAGATAGCGTCGAAGCAAGGGCTACTCGGAAAGATGGTGTCGTAATGTGTCATCGGTACGACTACATGAGGATATTAGCACGTGGCATTGAATGATTCCACCTGTGGAGGGCACTGGTAGATGCTTTGACTCTGTTGATGCCTCATTCCTTCATAACCACCACGGAACCTTATTTACCAGCAAGTGTTGGCCTTTGAAGTGAACTTCGAACCTCCTACAAACTTTCATCTTTCAGCAAACTTTCCTTGGTGAAAGAGGCGAGGTGTTTTCAGCCGCTGTTACAAATGAAGTACTCTCAGTCCTCAGATTGTAGGTAAGGATGCTTCTAAAATTGCTACGTAATGTCGCGCGAAGTTTTCCCATCATAACAAAATGATTGAGATACATTACACAACATTCCGAGTATAGCCCTTATCGGAATTGGTTTGTTTGTTTGTTTGTTTGTTTGTTGTACCCCATGCTAGGGCCCTAGGGGAGAAGGGGAGTGGAATACCACCATCTGGTGCAGGGGACAGGATAGGGATAATGAGGGGTGGACACTGGTGCAAGTGCAATGTCTCATTTTGGGGGTCGTGTGCAGTCCCTCAGGGGGCCCGTTCGCCAAGATGGCCACCTAGATGCGGGTCAGAAACCTCCCACCGACACCGCACCTCCTCATGGACGGGACAAGGATAGGAAAGGAAGGAAGCGGCTGTGGCCTATTATTTAGGAAGCAACCACGGAATTCTCCTGGGGGGACCGTGGGAATCCACAGAAAACCACTGTTAGGATTGCCGGCCCCAGGACTCGAACCCAGGACCTCCCGATTAGCAGTCGAACACCTTATCCACTCCACCAAGCTGCTTCGGTTATGAAGTTACGCCTTATCGGAATTGGTTTCATGTCATCCGATTCGCTGGATTTGAATTTATAGTACTAGGTCTAATAGGAAGCATTCCTGAATGCAATATTAACCAAGTTCCAAAACCAGTTAGCTTGTAACCTGAAACTGACTGGCTAATAGGCCGCAGGTAAATAATGACAAGGAGATTTATTTGCTACATTTTATTCAATTACACCCCTCGCACTCTGAACACACAACATACACTTAAGGGCAAGCTTGGGTTAAAAGAACCTATAAAACAAACAAACAAACAAACAAACACAGCTAACTAGAAAAGTAGAATTATTTGTTAAAAGCTTTCTCTTGTTCAAAGGAATAACTGGTACGAAGGTTAAGAAAAACAATATGAGAATTAAGTGAACTCGGTTCAAGGCCCGGTCTTATAATACTCAGGTCTCGACACTCCCTCCACTTTTGCGTGAGCTTAGTTGCTCTCCCCCGCCCAGGGGGAGTTTCCAATTTGGCGCTGCTGTCGCTCCACTGTTCCCGGGGCGGTTCGGCGGACGACTCTGCGAACGTGCTCCGAATCCTGCTGCAGTGCAAAGAGTCATCCGCCCGAATCACCCTGGGAACCGTGGAGCGACAGCAGCGCCAAATCGGAAACTCCATCTTGGGGGAGAAACTTAGCGCATAGGGTTACCCCCAGCATACATGAAAGAGGTGGAGGAAGGATCGTTAATATTTTATCAAGTCTTACTACACCTGACTTAGCTTTGGATACCACTAATCACAAATCCTAACATGAAAATTAGTCTGGCATGAACATATTCTGTGAACAGCTTGTGCAGTCAATACTGTTGTATACAGGGTGACCATCAAGTACCATTCTATAGGACAAAACAACTACAGGTAAACAAAGTTGCATAAAATCTTGTAAAACTAAGTCTATAAAGCCTTTGAAACATTATCAACTACTGTGTCCTGTCAACTGTTTAAAATTGTATTACACCTGTATCATTGCAGGTGATCAGGTTGTGTTGGGAGATTGTGAAGCTGTATCACTGCAGGTCAATTGCAATGATACAGGCGTAATACATGACATAATTTAAGCATGGTGTTCCAAGGTATCAGGGTTGTTTTTAGTTATCACTAATATCACTCCAAGTACTAATTCTTGTGTAGCTAGGTAGGAGTGACAGGGGGATGGTTCAAGGAGTCCGAGGGTGTGTTCTTGTCTTCAATAAGCTGTGGAACCGGAAGTATGTGTTTTTACTGTAACTGTGGGTACTACTGTCCCCACAATTTCGATTAGCAGGGTTTCACAAAAGTCCATTTCTCTCAGCCTAGGTTAGTTAGGGTAGGTTAGTTAGGGTAGGGTATGGTAGGGTAGGTTAGATTAGGTCAGGTCGGTTTACACTAGCTTTGAAAAGTTGAGTTTTCAAAGTTCCCATAGCTTATTGAGCGCAAGTCTGGACGCGTATTGCTATCCTTGTGAGGAATTTTGTCATTACGAGGTAGTTTTCCTGTACCTCATAGTGAACACACGCCTCACAAGGATAGGGAAAAATCGAAAAATACCTCATAAAGACAGTAAAAATATATTTCACCAAAATTTCGTGTGTTTCCTTGTAGGTTAGGTTAGTTTTAAATTTTAAATTTTGGAAAAACCTCAAGGATAGGAATGCGCAAGGATAGGGTGTGTATATGACATAAAAGACAAAGAATCAATGAAAATCAATTGATAAACACTGGTCTCGCATATGCAAAATACATTCCTTGGTCACAATAGCTTCATGACATTATGCTCACCTTACCATCCTCGAGGCTACATATTGTCACCTGTATTGGGCTCACCTACATAATCAAATAATTTTCAACTGTTTTTGAAGTTGGAGGTAAAGGTGGGGTATTCCCAAGTGTGAGGTTACCAACAAAATTAACCAACCACCAAAAATCACTCACGTCAATATATTATTCTAGTTTTAAAAATCACTTATTTTTTGTACCATTTATTGCCTTTTGTTTTTTGGGCTTTAACTTACGGTACTGTGACATGTGAGAAGTTTAAAAAATATCATAACAACAACAAGTCAAGCACTAAATTGATCTCAGTTGCTTTCACTCCAAAACACACAATATTTTGTTTTGTATTTCTTTTACTTGAAAATGTCTACATGGTCTGGGGAAGGGAGGGGCAGGAGGGAATAACAAAAAAAGCATTGTGATGTATGTACAGCTATTTAACTACTCTCGTGTTACCATTTTGCCCCTTTTTGTATCACTCATGCACACAAAAAAGAGTGAGCTGGTGGGGGGTAAAATTACAGTGACACTTGTAAAGATATAATTTTTATTTCGTTCTTATTCTATTATTCGCATAAAATGCAGTGAAAGTGGTGGCGGGGAAAGGGTTGAGGGGGGGACAGTCACAGCCATTACACTCTCAATCAAGAGTAAATGAGTCAAAAAAATGTACAATTTCTCAACTACTCGAGTCCAAGTTACTTGGAAGTTAACGTCTTTTTATTTATCTCCAATTAAAATTGCCTCCTGAGGAATAAACAATTCCTTGCCATTGCAAAATGTTGCGAGTTACAGCAGTGTCAAGACGTCCCTGAAGTAGTGATTATCTCTTTCCTTCTTTCCTCCATAAAAGCTTCCACGACGACAAAGAAATGTGTGGTATTTACTTGATTAACTAATCTAATTAAAATAGGTTTTTCCTTCATTAATTTAATTTACCGTATTTACTTGAATAGAAGTCGAATCTAAGTTGTACCTCTAGTTTTGTATAATGTTAGCTATGGAGGAATGCTTTGTACCTGCTTCTAAGATGCACCCAAGGATGGACCCCATTTTTTCCTGTACTTTTAAAGACAAAAAGGGAGACTTCGATTCGAGTAAATAGGCCATGTAACAGCAAGAACAAACGACTTGCATGTTTCGTAAGAACCGGACCAAATATTACAATGCCTACAAAATTTAAAAGAAGGAAATTCCAACTCTACTGGAAGCAGATTTCAAAAACGTTTCACAGAAAAATCCTGCTCCTCCATCTCCTTCATATTTTGACGAAGGGTCAATAACCTTACTTCGGCCTGGGTAGCATGAATATCAGCTACCCGAACATGTGATCGGGCCATCTTGAGTTCCACGGACACTTTGGTACATTGCTGACTGCCCAGTGCATGGGCCTCACTCAGTCTCTGGACCTGTGGCATGGGATACATGGTGAGCAGTGGAAGCCAGTGGAAGTACATTAAATTTCCTTTCAGACTTGAGGTCTGTGTTTGGAAAAACTAACATGCTTCTCTAATTGTTCTGTAGGCCAATCCCTGACATGTGCCGTGAGGTCTTCCCTGACATACTTGGCCAGACTGGGAGTCAACACTGGGCCTTGGGGTCGCAAGGCATTCAGTGAAGAGCCCCCTGGTGCAGACAAGGACTGGAGGGAACCTAAGCTTCTGGTTTGACTGTGTGCTGTCAAGAAAAAATAGTGGCAGAATATGCTACTCTTGGGAATAAGTTACACCATCCATACCATGAACATTGTTACTCAAAGATAGCAGCATACTACTGCACATCATATAAGTCTAAACTGTATAAACAGACAAGCTTCTCTCCAGGCAAGTGTGTACTCAATAATTATCATCAGTGCCTGATCTTTCACTGGGCTGGCAATGGAATTCAAGATGGGAATCTCTGTATAGGAAGTGTGTGCAGTACAGGAAGAGTTGTGCAGTCCCCCACAACCAAGGATAGAATCACCCAGAGGAGAGGTTGTTTGGTCAAATCACCACCACCACATTCATTTTACATCACCGCTCTTCCCAAAATAGATGTGCTAGTGAATAATGAGGAATACCCTATTTGTTACCTCGCATGACCATTACAATAATCCTGCAGTCAGGTCATCTTTGTCTCTGGTAGGGCAACATGACCTGGACCATGGTGAAGTCAATACCTCAGCAATGAAAAAATAGCTGAAAGTGTGTCAAGTAATATCAGTTGTGTATCTCACCTGTGCCCTTTTCATTATGACTTTGCAAATAATTTGCAAATAATTAATACTACTACTGATTGATTTCCTTCGTAAAATTACTGGCATCATCTGCATCAAAAATAACTTTGAAATCACAGCACTTGAAATTCCATTGATCATTCCTTCCTCTGTCACTTCTGGTAGGCCAACTACCCCCCTACTTGGTGAGAAAAAAAAAAAAACTTGGTGAGCTTCTCATACAAAATACTTTCCCCTGGTTTTTACAGTCTGATAATTATATATGCAAAAGCCCTAAATTCGTTTTTAGTACTAAACCCAAAAATAAGTAAGGTATAAAGTATAAGCATTTCTTCTGGTTGGTATTCAGTTGGTTTTTTGTGTGGCTATGATGCATGGATTGCAACAGTGCCACAAGTTGCCCTTCTTTTCTGGTATGCATTTATCCAAAAGGTTCATCCATTGATTAATGTGCTGCCCACACTGTAATAAATTACCTAGTGTAAGTGAACTACAGGGTGTTGTTTCATTAGGTAGTCCCCCCAAAGAACCAGCTGTATTTTTCTTCCCACTCAACCTATAAACATGAGGTTTAGACTCGTTTAGTTTAAAATGTATATTAGTTCATGGAAATATAATAGGTAAGTGAGGGAATGTGTACATTCTAATACTGTAGCTGGTTTTATGACCTTTAGTTAAGCTGGTAAATTATGTGGTTATTGCATATGTAAACAACAGCTAACTCTGTAGTTAACATCGACTCATGTTCATACAAGCAGCCATAAGTCACTGGCATGCAACAAAAAATTAGTCTAGCAAAAGTATCACTTGTAACATACCAGTAAGGTCATGCAGCGGTATCAAACACACACAAAGGTGTCAGAAATATGAACACATGTAGGAAAGGAAGAAAAAAATTACTACGGCATACATGAAAGAGGTGGAGGAAGGAATCGTTAATATTTTATCAAGTCTTACTACACCTGACTTAGCTTTGGATACCACTAGTCACAAATCCTAACATGAAAATTAGTCTGGCATGAACACATTCTGTGAACAGCTTGTGCAGTCAATACTGTTGTATACAGGGTGACCATCAAGTACCATTCTATAGGACAAAACAACTACAGGTAAACAAAGTTGCATAAAATCTTGTAAAACTAAGTCTATAAAGCCTTTGAAACATTATCAACTACTGTGTCCTGTCAACTGTTTAAAATTGTATTACACCTGTATCATTGCAGGTGATCAGGTTGTGTTGGGAGATTGTGAAGCGGTATCACTGCAGGTCAATATTGCAATGATACAGGTGTAATACATGACATAATACATGACATGGTGTTCCTAGGTATCAGGGTTGTTTTTAGTTATCACTAATATCACTCCAAGTACTAATTCTTGTGTAGCTAGATGTGCCCTATTACTCCCAGGTGGTCGAATGTAGCACTTGCTATAGAATAGGGCACCTTGTTAGGGGAGCAACAAGCTACAAAAAAATGACAGCTTTGGGTGCAATTATCTACAACTAGAAGGACCAATATACTTGGTACACCCTGCATAATTTCAGGCATTGGCTTGGACCAGAGCAGTAGTGGGGCCATATGACAATGCAAATTGAGTTGGTCTGACAGCTTGTCTCACTCGAGAGGTTAGCAACTTCCACTGGGCACTGATGATGTACACTACACCGGTTGCTGGTTACTAATGGGTTACCTGTTGTTTGCCACTTATTACTGACAGGCAACCAACAGCAGTTGCTGTTATGGGTTGCAGCCGTTTGCTCATCAACACTGAACACCATCAGTTGCTGGATGTTGCTAATTCCTTGGATATTGCCCTGGTCTCACAGGATAAATTGACCTTACCAGATAATATGCATACCCTGCATAGAGTGCATACCTTACCATGTGTGTGCCAGGTAACTGGTAGGCTCCTTCCAGCTAGGCCCTCCTGTTGCGTCAGCTGACGTCGTTTCCCAACATGACGGGACAGGAAGGGCTGATTTTCCATGTCACTCTATGCAGCAGGGCACAAATAACCTGACTCCTCTGCAGAGGATGACTCCAGTCTTGCAAAAAGAACATCGCAGCAATGTTGTTCAGCGCTGAAGTCGATTAGGATATTGTAATTCTAGATACGCCTCATTATGCCTCACCTTATTGGTTGAAGCACAGCTGTCACCTGAGGCGTGGATAGAGGACGAGCATACACACTCGAGATGCTATGATGAAAGGCAGCTGATGGCAAAAAAACACGAAAAAAAACACAACCCTCGATCCTGATGACTAGTGGCGCCGGCAGGGGTGAGGTGGCGATTGTTGGACTCATAGAATTAGGTCATGGTCAAGTGGGTGGAGTACAGTGAGTCATAAGCAGTCGTGGCCGAGTGGTTAAGGCGTCCGACTCGAAATCGGATTCCCTCTGGGAGCGCAGGTTCGAATCCTGCCGGCTGCGAAACTTTTTTTTCCTTTTTTTCCCCCGCCCCAAAATTATATATTCATCGTAGACTTTGCTACATCAATTTTTATCAGTAATTTAATATTATTTTATCCCTACAGCGACCATGTCACGTGTATAACGGGGAATAAATTTCAGAATTTTATCACATGCTCACAGTAATAAGAACTAGTGTTGCAAAAAAAAAAAAATGCCGAAAATTTTGACTGTCGAAAAAATTATTTTCCTCGGGAAAAAAATTGCTTATATAATGCAAACTTTGCAGAAACAATTGCTTTTTATGTCACGTATCAATAATAATAATAATAATTACTGAATGCTCAGGTTTAAACAAAGCCAAAACGTTACTTTTATTAAAGAAATATCTAGGTAAAATGACCGCTGTCATAGTCATAGCATGTCATAGTCAAGGACTCTAAATAGGCCACAGCCGCTTCCTTCCGTCCCTATCCTATCCCAAAGAGCACAGTAAAATGAAAAGCAAAGAGTTCCAGGGAAAACAAACTTCCCCCCTAAAGAGCCGATGGCTGATAACGGGGTATGAATTATTTATATTTATTTATTTATTTATAGTCAAGGACTCAATAATTGCAGCTAACGGTACAGGCGTACAGCATAAGTCATTTGTTCATTGTTATTTTTGCTCTCTCGTATCGTACTAGAAATCACGGGGGGAGGGGACTCTCAGGGACATGTTCAGAACAAGTACCGTACCGTATATGATCTGACTATTAAGGTGTTTATTGGACAACTGGCCGTTGAGGATCTTAAGCCCTTAAACAAAACAAATACACAAAAAACAACTGCAACAATCAATATTTTAAATTTCTGGAAATCAAACGTCGAGCTATGTCAGATATGATCAGACTGAGAATAATGCCATAAATTTTGCATGAGAGAAGCTAGACTCGGTTCAAGTCAATTAGGTTATGAATTTCTCCCCCCAAAAATTCGCCCAGAAAGATTGATATATCGATATATTACGGAAGGGGATATCGATATCAAGGAGGGACATCTGATGAATGTATTGTCTGGCAACCTGACGTGGTCGTCGGAACCCAGTACAGGCAATCTATCCCGAGACAAGCAGTTGCCTATCAACGCCACCGATCCTCCTCACCTGCGCCACACCAGCAGTTAGCCGCGAGACCTGAGGACCTGCCGACATCCCTGACGGTCGAAGCCCACTTCCGACCGCACTACGACCATTAGGAATGAAAGTTCCTCTCCATTCTCCGGTCAGTGGTGTCAGTGCTGGAGGGAACTTGGAGTTGGCTGACTCAGCAACCCGGAAATCATCATGACTGGGAGATGCTCGAAGTCCTTTCTCTTTGAATGGTAGTTGTCATAACCTCCAACATTTCAGTGTCGCAGGTTGCTAACACTAAATGACTTGCTTCCAGTGTTCTAACTGTAATTCGAATCCCACAATCTTGATGTACCACGAAGAAGGTTGATGCCACAGTTGATGCTTCACTTGATCAAGCCTGCCTAATTGGCAATTTGGAAAGTGCGTTGCTTCGATCTGCTTGCGGGGGTGAGCCAGCCAGCCAACCAGCAATTGACAGACAGCAGCTATATGTGCCTGTACCACAGAGAGGGCCTTCCTCTACAACTTTTGAATGGGCTTCTAGTATCTATAAATAGGATGGATCTCCTTGAATACAGGCGCAGAGAATCCTTCCTTCCTCCAGGTCCTTTTGTGTGGCAGGCAGGGAGCAAGGATGAAGCCAAATTGTCGATATCTGGCCGATTCGCTCACTGACTACCTTCTCTCCCTCCCCTTGGCTCTTATCGACTCAACCAGAGGAATTTCATATCATCCTAAATAAATTCATCTCAAATAATCTGTTCCTTGCCCTCCGGCTGCTTCCACGGATTAAACCCACTACTGCAGCACATTGATTAAATTCTGCTCCCAACATTTTATTACTATTCCTCCCTTCAACCTTCGACAAAAGTTTCGGCAGCAAACAATATTGGACGAGAGCCTGTCTGCCCCAGCACGTCCTCTAACAAAGGTGAGCTCTTTCCACCGTAAAAGGTGTGAATCCTGAAAATCACTTGTCCCTTTAAAAGGGGATGGGATGGGGTGGGGGGGGGGGTATGAAGTTGTGAAATGCGTGGCCGGGGATAGGCTCATTACCAGCTTTATTGACCTCTCGTGTGTAAAGCGGACTTATCTCAATTGAACCCGTTAGTACAGCAGGTCGTTGCGCATCGCTCCATTGATTGCAGTGTCAATGAGGTCTTATCAATAGATTGACAGAAAATGTGGCCTAGTTAAATAACTCTGGCTAATGCAAATGTGATTTTTGCGGTTTTAGTGTTTTGATGCAACAACGCTATATATCGGGCCTGTTCGTGGGTAAATCAATCGCTACTGTCGCACTTGCTAAAAGCATCAAAGCAGACTGCATCATTGCAAAATTCTGTATACTAAACCATTGCGGTGACAGTTTATTTTCAACATAGCCTACTCAAAAATATTGGAGTTTTTGAGAGAACCTCGTTGTGTTTGCGAATGGAAAATGCAAGCTTATGCTACTGTAAAATCACTAAACCACCATGCAGGGTACGTATACCAGGGGTGGGCAAAGTACAGTACGGCCCGCGAAGACAATTTGTGCGGCCCACGCAAAAATTTCGGTATTCCTGAAAATGTTGAAAAATTAAAATTGAAAAATTTTATGCCTGCGCCTTTCTTTTTAATTCTTTTAAATTCACAAAAATATTGTTTTTTATTAATACATGCCATTTTCATTGATATATTCAGCTAATTTTATCGATTTTCAGAGAATTTAATGATAATTTATGCAATTAATGGAAGTTAAAACGATGGATATAATATAATTGTTAACTTTTTAATAAATTGAAATTTCTTTTGTTAGATGGGGCTCGTCAATTTTTTTAAAATCTATATGCGGCCCACGGAGAAAAAAGTTTGCCCACCCCTGGTGTATACGAATAAGGAATAAATCTGCCAAAATTATACGTGTGGTAGGAAATACATATGGAAGAAGCATGGCTTGGATCCGAAAGGCCATCGACGACATCGACGTCGACGATGTCCATCCTGACAAATATAGATACCCCCGTACAGTGCATGCCTGCATCCCTGGTTGCCGGAGTCAGTCGGTTGAGCAACGGTCTGGTAGTGCGAGTGCCTGACTCCGGCAACCAGCAATGCAGGAATGCACGGGGGTATCCACAATAATTGTCAGGATGGACATCGTCAAAGGTCGACATCTCCTAGAGACAAAGAGTCCTAGACGTAGCGTCGCCGGCCTTTCGGACCCATGCATCCTGTACACCCGCATATACCATATTGGCAGATGGCGTTGTTACCACCTGAATGCGATAAATTAAGGTAACCTCAGCCACACATAAATGCTTTAGCCAGGCGCAATACGTTTGAAAATCGTGTAACACAATGGAATATACACGGACGGTTTGTCAACTTGAGTGGCTGAGCAGGTGTTAGCTGCCAGGAAGGCATTAATCGCTTCCATGCGTGTGTCGCAGTCTGTATACCAAACTTGGCTGGCATTTGGTGGGTGCACAGGTTTACAGACATTCAAGTCTGAAATGTTAATATCGTACTTTAGAACACCTGATCGAATCAATAATATGAAAGTACTGTTAAGGGACATCTACATTATTAAAGGACGGAGATATTTTCCGATACCGGTACAGGTAATCGTGCAGGTTTGATTGAACAAGGCCGGGTGAATCATTTTACGCCAATTAGAAGCAAGTCTACGGGAAAGGCGCCATCTGACGGGTGATTTTTTCCCACAATGTAACTCTCCACCGAGTATCCACTGGAAGACCTGAAATGCAGCGTCATGCGAATCAGCGTCCTGTTGTCTGATTTCAAGATAATTAGTTATTTCAGATTTTCTCTTGTGTCTGTATTTTTATTGTTCTAGCAAAAATCTGACTTGACCATTAGAAAGACAGTGTACTCTTATATGCTTATATTAAACAAGGTCTAACTCAATTTGGACCAAAATTTGAATCTGACCGTCCTTCATTTCAAGTGTTCACTTGCGTCATATACACCAGTGTATCCGGTTTCAACTATTTCTCTCGCGTCTTCTTTGTGCCCCAAAAATTCCGTTCCCCTGCATTTAATTACATCTACTATTCGGCTAATCGCAGGAATTTGATCCGCATAACTTCGCCTACATGTTCGGCATTGTCTCTAAAAATTTTGCACACTCATATATGAAAAGCCAGTATGGCAACGTAGGGGAAAAAGTAATGATTTATAAAAAAAAGCCCCGGAATGCAATCCAACGTAGATCCTGGACTGTTCAGCGTACCTCGAAGCCAACTTTGATGGGACATTTGTGAGTGAAAGCGCAAATTTCCAGGAGGGTTGGTGCAGAGCTTTACAATCCATTCGGACTGGGGATAGTATATGCATGTGTCCAGTGGAATAAAAAAAAATGGAGGGTAGGGTAGGGGTATAGGGAGGGAGCATTTCGGCAAAGTGTATAGATAGATGCATACGAATGCGGCCATGCGTGACCATTCATGCGAGGCGTGCTAGTAGGCTCTATAGCGGCTCTGCAAAGTGCACGGATGCAAAACTACTCGCTCTCTGCATATAGATCTATCCGTCTAGTCGCTGGCCAAAATCAGATGGCTTCCAATCCTCTTCTTTCATACCTCGGTTTATGCAGACGATTTCGCATAGGCCACTAAATACGGAGAAAGTGGCGGGGTTTATATCCTGCTGCATTTATTACGGATCGAAACATGGGCGTGTTCGGTTACGTAAGCGGTTAACAAATGATATTGCATGGAAATCAGCCTATAGAATCGAGATCAAATGAAAATGGTGGAAATCAAATTGGATTGAGGCGGCAGAAATCGGGGAATAAAAGAAATATCTGGTTACATAACTGATTTGCGTATTTGGAACGAGCCAGCGAATCATTACATGTGTTGTGACACATAATTGATATGTAGGAGTTAAAAAGCAGAAATATCTCCCGCTCCGTTCCTTCTACCACATTTTTTATACAGTTAATGACACGGCAAAATCCAGCAAACTCGCTACCTGCTGAGCTACTCATCATTCACAAAAGCCTCGTAGATCCCGCCAAAAGAGTATAAAGTTTTGTCATTTCCATAAACCCTACAAGAAGGCAGACAGTTCTTTGCCCTTTTCCTCTAAACTGCCGCACTCTACAGTATGTTTCTTTCAACACCTACGCCTGAATCATTCATCTTTTATGGCTGGATATTCCTTAAAAGCAGCCATGATTAAATCGCTTAAAAAGCTGGCATCCAATTTAAATTTAAATTCATACTATAGCAACACGGATGTGGAAGAAAATTCATGAACGTTTTGGTGAAAAACTGATCTTGAACTTTGACAGTCAGCAAACAGACGCTCTGGGTTGACCACACTTGGAAAGAAGACCCCAAAAAAAGAATTTGGGTTGAACTTTGCAGGATGACTTTCCCTATGGAACGAGGGCATATCATTTACAGTAAACTCCCAGGTATTTTGTGGCCCTCAGGCCCACTGCAGTTTTAGTACCCGAGGGCGGAACAAAAGCACACTTGGCACCGGTGCTTGCTTCCAAGAATGTGATGAGTGTAGGTGAGTTCAAGTGAATAAAAACAAAGCGATTCGTTGCCACGCCTTGCGACAAACAGAATGCGACACTTTGACTAGATTATGGCGCTCTTTCTCATGCATCAAAAAGCATGTACCACCTATGTCGTTGCCTCATGGACATGTATAGTAGGAAGCAAATAGAAATAAACAAAAAAAAATTATTACTCGACCCATTCTCAAGTATAGGACGCTTTGGCCTAAATTGTAGAACTCCAAATTAAAAGCTGCCATCATCGCCCCCTTTACACACTAGGCCGAAACGTGCACTACACAACATCCACTATATCGTATACGGTAGCGTAATTAGGGTAAAATTGATGGCAATTAGAGAAGCAGTGTTCGCCATGAAAGTGCATCGAGGACAAGGGCTCATTAGCAACGTCATAATCTGCCAAAATGAGCCTTTATTGCCATTGCAGAGGATAGAGAAGGCTCCGAAAATGGAGCTTGCAGGCTATTTGCTGCATTGTCTTTCGGCTATATTTCTGACATACCGCCGGTACAACTAACATACAGGAGAGGGGGGGGGGGAAGGAACGTTACACTTGGAACAGAATGCAGTAAGTCAATCAGTGTGAACCATGGACTTAATCTGGTGCCCTGGGACAATTGGATTGCTGATGTAGAGAAGAGAGTTGGAGCAACAGGAGGCTGGATAAGGGAAGATAGAAGCACCCTGGAGACTTCCAAGGAAGCCCACCATTTAATCTCGCCTGTTTCCAGGCCGTCTCGACGAGCAGTCGTGGCCGAGCGGTTTAGGCATCTGACTGGAAATCAGATTCCTCTAGGGAAACACCCATTCGAACCCTGCCGGATTCCAAATCACTTCATTCTGCACGCTGCACAAGTTAAGCAGTGCATAAACCATATGCAATCAACCTAATTATAACCAACTGTCAATAAATAACTGGGCTATACCTGGCTATACTCATTACAGGTCCAACCCCGATTATGTCTTTTGCTTTCTAGCAACTCGGCTGCTACTCGTCTAAAAACACCATCGTATAGGCAAATATTATAAAATTTAGGCTATGTGTAGTATAATTCTTTCGGTAGGTGATTTATGTGAAGTGTGAGTAAAATTGATATTGTTTTGAGAGTCAGAAAATAATATTGAATTGTGTTAACGTAAGAATGTACGGGCAATAACTGGTGACATCGTAAAAATGATTATCTTTCACTTCTAAACATAAAAATTACTGGCTATCGTTTCATTTGGCGATAGATGTCGGCAGTGGTTATGCATGCATGATGCATTGCAATACTTGCTGCACTTTTATTATACAAAACTGTATCGGCACTAATACTGTAGTGGCTGTAAGGGAGTGATTAAGGAGAAGCAGTCGTGGCCGAGCGGTTAAGGCGTCTGACTAGAAATCAGATTCCCTCTGGGAGCGTAGGTTCGAATCCTACCGACTGCGAAATATTTTTTTCGTTCATTTTGCCAAATTTATGCATTTTTCATCATGACAACACACTCGGCTGTGTTCTTGATGAATATTTTTTAACCACAAAAGCACTCACCATGATGGAGAAAGTGGGAATTGTAAAAAACGTTTATGCTGAGCAAAGCTTATTTGTTTTTGGATTATTTCTGCAGCTACTCATTTTCATGCACATTTTTCAAGCAGTCAAATGTGTGCGAATTACGAGAACTAGAACATGATATAGCACAGTTTTATGCCACTCATGTAGTCGAGATGCAATAATCCACATTACACAACCTACTTGAACCTTATAAGGTTCAAGTAGGTTGTGTAATGTGGATTATTGCATATCGAAAAATGCAAAATAAGCATGATAATAAAAAACAGTTAAGGACTGAACTTTCCAAAGGGTATCTCGTTCCTAATCTCACCCTTTATCGCTGAGCCGCGATTTCTTATACGGTTGGAGGTGCAGGTGTTTGGCTGCAATCCAGACCTACTAATTTCCCACCACCCTCACTGTTAGCCATTAAATTAAAACGGGCCAAAACAATTAGTCACCAACTTTGTCCACCACAATGTGGCAGATTGCTCAGCTTAGCTGGCCGAGTAATCTCAGCCGACAGCAAAACAACATATGTAACACTATAGTGCGTAGGAGACTCCTGACCCTTTATTTTCTTCATTCTGAATATACGTACTGGATACTCGTAGCTACAGACTTGTATTAGCCCTTTGCGATATCAATATTGAGCAGGCGTGGCAGTGTGGATGCCAGCAATTTAAGCAGGTCTATATTCGACGGGGGATAGCGAATGCGGCTATGTCAAGGTGCAGTATGTAATATTCGTATTGGACATTTTCCCGCCTCTGTTTATTTTGTTGCCTGCACACTTAGTGTGCTTCTGAGTCAAGGAAGTCCCACGTGCAATCACATCCACTCTTTTATTCATATGCGCAAGACATAAAATCTGGATCTGGAAAAAAAGCTAAATTATTTCAGCTGGATTGCAGTTCGTATCTCCCTAATAATTCAATTGTCTTTCGAGCCTGGAATTTGTGCGATACACAAACGTTTGCGGCTTGTTTAGTCATACTTTTAGCCTCATAATTATCCTCACACTCGCATATAATTTGACCTCAACCACAATGCGAATTAGCCATCTACTGGGCTTCCTCATTGACGAATGATCAACACATACAAGCTAATCCTCTTTGAGCCTCGTTGCGTCCAAAAAAAAAACCACTTTTACTGCATTTGTAGGTCAGACTTATGATCACAATCATACCGTAAAAGTTCGTATTCCATTTCACGGTTTGGTACCCACCGGTCCAGTTCATTTTGCCTAATTACCACAGTCGGACCTAATATGTGGAAGCCGTAAAAATGCGGCTAATAACGCCGCTGTAGTAGAATTGAAAAGATATTCCAGGGATCACTACAGGATATCTATTATGAAGTGGAGCACCGCATAGTGCACGGTATCCCTTGCTGTCAAAAGACGAGGCAAATTTTCAAGTCAGGTTTATTACCGTGGAGGCTTGGCATATTGCTGCAGGCAGAAATGTAGGTCTCTCTCCAACATGGTCTTCGCCATTATTATTTCAACCGGGAGAACCTGCCGGTAGATCTCGTGACGTCAGACTGAAGTTATCCCGCGGGCACGACACGCAGAATACGAGAAGCTTGGAAAAATAGCTGCGGCCTGCTTTCTCATCCTACGCCGAAGATAAGGTCAAAGCTTAAGCCACCTTTCTTCCTCCCCCACTCCTTAAAACCTAATTTCCTACTAACGGACCGATGACAAAGATCTTCTTTACCGGAAGCGATCGATTCTCACGCTGCTTGGTTGATCCTCTGAAGGCTTCGGTCCAATTTGGGCAAAAGCAATCGCAGCGTCCTCCCCATCCCACCTACCCCTCCTCCAACCCTACCTACAACTATCCTCAAGTAAAAGAAAAGAAGGGGGCGAGGGAGAGGTGAGGTGGTGGGGTTTTTTTTTTTCCTTCCCTTTTTCTTCCAAGGTTCACACCCAGAACAAATGTTTCTCTCTGGAAGAATGGTAAAAGGGAGAGAAAGGATGGTTAAAATGGCGAAGTCGGTTGAATCCTGAGGGTAAAGTAGAGTGCGGGAATCGATTCCGGAAGGTGGAGACACCGTGAAACTGCGACTCAGTCTGGAAGCTACTTTGTCAAGCTACGGTATGTGGGCTGGGGGTTATTGCAGTTATCATTCGTCTCTGTAGTGGGAGTACACGTTGAAGAAATAACAAAATGAGCTGTTACATTAGGCTGGGCCCCAGAATGAAAAAAAATCGACATTTCTCAGTTATACGGGTTATACTGCAACAATCAGTTAGTAAGAAGTGGTTTCAACAAATACGAGCGTATCTGGTAATACTGGTTAACAGTTATATAGCTTAAATTTCACCCTGTAACAGTTAATACATGGTGTTTCAACTTTTTTGTCCGAACTGTTATCGAAAAATTGCACGTAGCTGCTATCTTTGTAAGCAGTGACTTGCAACCGGTGATTTGTCGGAGGAATAGGGAATGGGGAAAAAGAGGATTACACATCCCATGGCATGTGTGACCCTCTTTTTTCCAGGCTTGACACTCAATTTTCAGCGGGAAGCTTAGCACGTATGCCACTTCAACCTACGATTCGCAGATAATATTCCGCGTTCCTCCGAAAAATCACCGTCTCCAAGTCACTGCTTACAAAGTAGCAGCTACGTGCAATTTTCCGATAACTGTTCGGACAAAAAAAAGTTGAAAACCCCCGTATGTCCCGTGTATATTCAGTGAAGCAATTGACTTGAGTATTAGCAATTGCACAATAAAATACAAGCACCCAGATCCATGAAAAAAAACCCTTCGCCGACGCCATTTCGGAGGACATTGTTGACAGTATTATGCAGTTGTCCTGGGGTGGGTGCACCGCACCGCCAAAAAATGGTTCATGGAGTGCCTGGAGTGGTTGACATACCCATGGCTTCTGTGCATTGGGCTCCAGGAGGGTTCTATCGATAATGTGTGCCTATCTGCCGACCTGGATGGGTCCTGCAATTGTGACAAAAAAAAGAAGTGGAACCAGACTTTCCGAACGCCCCTCATATAATGTACGTGGATGGTGCATTTCGCGCTGTGTGGGTTGTCGGACATTTTAATTATATAATTATGTGCTTAACCATTCTGACGTAATACTACCACAATAACTCAGAATGCTTAACTTTGGAAGGTGTAAAAATAAATCCCTTATCCTTGACGGGAATATTCTCCTTGTTGCAATGATAAAATTCATCTTTTGAAATGTTGATTGTACAGTATTTTTATGCAGTAAAATTTTCAACATTTGCATAATTATAAGCTTTATTCACACCATTCACACTTTATAAGTTAGATAAGGAAGAGCTGTTAATCCCAGGAGAACGTTATTCTGCTATCACAGTGTTCTAAAAAACATGCTAAAATGACCAACATATCGTCCATATGGATTCGACATTTGGTCGTTAAATTGTCGTATTTTAAAACGCTTTCTCTGCTTGAAATAACATGCAATGCTGTTTCAACTGCCTGCATAACGTAATTCCTAAAGTAATTCTTTTGTCAGTTGGAATAATAGTTTTATTCAAATTCAAATCAAATCAAACCGAATCAAATTTATTAGTAGCCTACTCCCCCCAACGGGAACTAGCGTTCCATAGTAGGGGGGGACTCATATATACAGTTTTATTCAAATTGGCAAAAGACTACTAAGCAAATCAGCATTCAAGCAGTATTTAAGAATATTGAGACAATGGGGAGAAACATAGCCTTTTACAAGTTTATGAAGAGTAATAACCACTAAAAATGAATATTCTGACATGAAATAAGCTACTTTATATAAGTTATCATAAATGCTACCTGCAAATAATATTTCAGACTTTCATTTTAGGAGCGGGTAAGGACAGGAATACGGTATAATTATCTGCTCTCTTAACTACCTTGAAATTATGTTCTTGTGGCCATGCGCGCATGTAAGTACAGTATATGGTACCTTTCCATGTGAAAGAAGCTAATGCAGATTAACGTATAGACCATCAGTTAATGGAAAACGATGAATAATAGTAATCATCAATCACGTTCTATACGCTTATTCACGCATTTAAAGCTTGACATTCGTACAAGAACTCCCTGGGGCATCGCAATAACCCGTTAAGCAAGCCTACTGTGCATTATAATAGATCTATAACGAGAACCGCACGCGGTAAGGATGTACGTGACATGTTGAGGCCTTCAAAAAATATCCCATCAAAAAAAGATGCGAAACATGTCGGACTTCCCTTATGGCTCCACCTGACGCTTATTTAAATATGACGAACTGAAAATCACCTGCTGCTGCCTCTTTTCCATCCCAGCTTCCCAAATTGCATGCTCAGGGTCCTTGCAGCATCACGGCTGGAAGATCAAAGCTAGTCTGGCACAGGCCCCCACTGCCTAACCTCTAACCTGGCAGTTTTCGCCTTAATCTACTGCAGACTTTTATTCCCCGTTATGGGAGTCTCCGGAAATGCTTATGTGATGCTAATTGCTTCAGGTGGGAGCGTGGGAGCCCTGGGATACTGCTGTTTATGCATGCAAGGATTTCCAGGCGTGCGCTCTTCCGAAAGCCTCCACTCATTTCCTGGATTGTAATTCACGCCAGGCTTGTTTCTTCCATATCCGAAGATGGTGCGTAGGGGTTGCTTTGGCATTTTTTTTAGATACTCCGTGATAGGGCCCGAGCCAATGGAGGGCGCTGTGCATTAGTCATTTCTGACATTCTTTAAACACCAGGCCTTTTCTCCTGGCCCTGAGCAGAGTAGGGAGTGCAATTCTGCCCCGGCATGTCGGGCGAAAAGCGGAAAAAGACCCGGCCTAGCAGAGGTGACAGGGACAGGATTTGAACCCCGGCCTCCCGCTTCGCTGGCCAGTGGCATAACCTCCAGACCACCATTCCACTATTCCTTTGGCACTTCAGAACAAGATGGTGCCTATGTGCTGTCAGGTGGAGCATGATATGCCATCTGGTCCGTGGACTATATGGCAACAGAATCGCGGCAATTTTAAATCCTTTGATGTCATTCCGACTGCACACATATTTGTATCGGGTACACTACAGCCTATATTAAGTATGGCTTTAGGGCCGTTCATTCGAGAGAGAAAAAACCGAGTGCACCGGGAATGGATAATAAAGGTCCACTTACTTTGCCTTTTAGGTAAGGGCGGGGATTTTCCTGCAGACAAATGGCCGTGGGTACGTAGGTGGTTTCGAGTTCCTCCATCGCAGTGCTTGATTCAGATCGTGAGCGTTTCCACTCCACCTCAGCAGGGTCCACTGCTTCGTCGCTGTTGAATAAAAGGGAGAATGGAATATTACCATTTTTACTAGACACTATCCACTCCAAGCCTAGCCTACAGTACTAGACTCTTACTCCACACTTTTCCGTTCAGCTTTTAACTAAAAAAAGGACACGCTAAATCTATAATATCGTCCAGCTCAGCCGTTTTTTTCAATGTCCTGTTCATTACCAGATGTATGGTGATGTCGTGCCTAAGTTTCTCTACTTTCCGTTTCAACTATTGGCGCAATGGGGACGTGCTGAAACTCACAAAGGCAAATGCGTATAAAACGTCAATGGGCTTACAGAAAAAAGGGGGGTATTATGACCTGTATTGCAGTAACAAGAAGGCCGGAGAAAAGCACCTTAAGGGCTTTTGAAATGTTATATCTGAAACTAATACCAGTTCCAAGTGAATTGGTATGCTCATTATTTTTCAGCAAAATAAGGTATGTATGCTTTTTCCGATGCTGTAACAATGTGAAAAGGCACGTGCAACACTCAGGCTCTCACTCAAGAGCATCAAGTTTTTCGTTTCTTGCTTAGCACGTAATGTAGAGAGAATAAGCGAACTGATGTCGCAAATTATATTCCTTTGTGACTTTGTATTCTAACCCACCTGGTCATTTTAACGTCTGGTTTCCAAAGATTGGATGGTCAGTTCAGAATAATAATCCGGGGTAACTAATTAGTCCTTGACCTCATCTGAGGTATGCAGCACGGACCTTTATTTATTTTATCAAGTACATTTGAGCCTTTTTACGTAGCGCCCGGGCCCACGGGCAGGATGACAGGAGGGGATGTGCAAGGTGCAGTGCAATGTCTTAATGTGGCCATTGTTAGTGAACTACCCTGGGTGGTTTAGTCTGTGGAAATACCACCCGAGACGAAGCCAGAGGTGACCCTGAACTCTGCACGAGATGAAGGGGGTGTCCCCGGGTTGGGATCGAACCCGGGACCTTAACATCCGTGGGCGCATACGTTACCGCAGCACCACTCCGCCCCCCCAGGTCAGTTCAGAATATTGCAAAACGAAGCGAATTGATTTGTTACACCAGGCACAGTACATCTCATATCCATAAACACATAGTTATTATCAAAATAATACTCTTACAAGTTGATATTGCTACTAAAATTACTCAAATAACCGATATTATACTCCACTATTTTGATAACGATTTTATATAATATTTAAAACATACTCTGTGGTACTGTGTCAAAGAGGTAAGACATCGTCCCCCCCCCCCCTCACACACACACTATCCGCCACGATATTGCCTACCCATATTATTTGCGTTTGATCTTGAGATAAGGATTTGCTATACCGTATCAGTCTATACAAGATGTTCGTGAACCGACCAGTCAGACCTGTACCCGTGGCTCCATTGACACCAGAGGATCATGTTATGTAGAGGAGTCATTATGTCTGGGCAGCCTCATTACTGAGATAATTGCCTTCAAAGTACAAGTACAAATTGGTACAAAGTATCCTGGGAGGTATGGAAACCTTCAGCCCCGAAATCGTATCACGGGTGAAAATAGCAGCTTTTCCATTTGGCTACTAGCATGTCGCATGTGTACTGCATGTCGCATGTGATCTGTGACAATCTGTGACAATCAATCTTAGGCCCAATCGCTAAATCGCAAATGATCAATAATTATCTCAGTAATGAGGCTGCCCAGACATAATGACTCCTCTACATAACATGATCCTCTGGAGCCACGGGTACAGGTCTGACTGGTCGGTTCACGAACACCCTGTATACTGCTCTATACGATCACCAACTGTGACGTTGTGGTATAGGCTAATAATATTGATGTTTCGAATGTTGACACTTCATATAATATACCTCTCAGTGCCCTTACATTCATTATTACCTGCGTCGAATACTGATTTCATACTGACCTTATGGCTTTAAAAATATCACTCAATAATAGTTGTAACTTACGAGACAGTCCTACAGCAGTATAGGCCTACTGTAATATCGTACCGGCTTTGCTTTGATACCCAAGTCTAATAAGTCAGAAGGCACTCATATTGACTACTGGCACTGACACGGCACAATAATATGTACAAGTATAAAAGCGCCTAACTGATAAAAAATATTTCCAATAGTTATAATAAATGGAAATATTGGAAAACATCCATACAGATTGAATTTACAAAATTGAGCGTTATTATACTGTACACATGTAAAATTAATGACTGTCAACTAACCAATTAAACATTAATTAATAATAAACGTTTGTTGCAACTGCGAAGCGTGAGAATGAAGCAGACGTAATAATACATATACAACAAAGAGCAATTGATTCCATAATAATAATATCTATTATTATTGCATAATTACACAGGCACAATGTACTCAGTGTGCCGTATCATGCAGAACTGTAGGCGCATAATGGTTTAGTTATTGCATTCCTCAAAGGAATCACCCCGAATACAGTAGTAATACTGAATAGCATTACGATCAAAATATCAATTTGAGTACAACAGCAGCAGCTTGTGACCTCTGACGACATGGAGGGACATGAAATTAATTCAAGTCGACTACTCAGGGCTATTATAATTATTATGTAAGCTTACAACTTGGCCAAATGTAATTCAAGTATGGTGTGTCTTCTGAGTACCTTCACCTAATCGATAACTGTAAATGAACAAGGCAATATTATTTTGTGCCTATTGTTAAATATCTAGTTACTTTTTTGTGTGAAAACTGACAATTTCAACATAAGTCCCAAGCTGGCAAAAGCTTGAGAAACTCCTTGAAAAAAGTTCTTCTCTTCATCCAAAAACTGCCCTGGCATTAATAAAATACGTGCTGCTGGGCTGCCCGGCTTCATTAGTGAATATTATTTTGTCAAATTATTAATTTAAGGTTGTAAAAATATTGACGATCCTCTAACATCAGTGTACCCAGCAGCATTTAAATAACCACATCTCGATATTTATACAATGATGGTCTTTAGTCTTTAGTGGGGGCTTAACGTCGGCCTATTTCTGCCGCTAGGCTCAACATCGACGCCAGGAGGTGCTCCTCCTGGAAATTTGGCCACTCTGGGGATCTTTAACGTGCACTCGCGCAATGTCACAAGCACACGGGACCGACGGCTTTACTTCCCCTCCGAAGGAAGGGGCACTCTCACTTTTATACCATGCGGAGAAAAGTCACCGACCTCGGCCGGGTTCGAACCCACAACTTTGGGACTAGAGGCGAGCGCACTAACCATCAGACTACCAGCGCCGGTGGTCTTTAGTTATGGAAAAATGGAAATGTGAAAAGTGCCGTTATAAAACATGTCCGGTGTAAAAGTAGCCTACCGTATATTCTGTAGATCATAAAGTAGACTACCCGTTGACCGAAACCGAGAAAGGTACCGGTAGCGGTAGTGACCTCGTTACAGCATTTAAAAAATAAATTGACTATAGTAATAAATGTATACCGGCATGTCTCAGAAACTGTTCCTTCTTCGTAAAGGCTGTTTCACAAACTCGGCGTTGCGAGAGCGCGGCGCGGCGCGTGGAGTGCGGAAAACTTTCGAAGGGCTATTCACAAATGTTGCGTGCGATGGCCGAGCGCTGACGTCCAACGGGTGTACTTTCTGCCATCCGGTAGCGAAAGGCCCACAATCCCCGCTCTCGGAACGTCGAGTTTGTGAAACAGCCTTAAAACTCTATTTATAGCGTGATATAAGGCGTAACTACTAATATGCTCTATCAGTATGGAACATGCACGAATAAATTAGTCTGATATATCATACTCTGAATATGCATAGAGTCTGCATAACATGGCTGGCCCACTGTACTGCTGCCACTCACTGCTAGAATTTCAGCCGCCCTAAAATGAAAGCAATTCGCAATCGCGAGCCAAGCGGAATATTTCCAGACCACTTTCCTCCTCAGCGATTTCTAAGCATGGCATTTATGCCTAGTTTCCCGTAGACAAAACATGATGACATGAAGTTTGATATGAACTTAGCAAACGAACATTAATTAATTTTTGAAGCATTTGTTATCGCATATGTGTGAGCAGTAGACAGGTTTGGTCAATCACGCTCAACATTTAGTCTGTAAGTGGCACCAACCAGGGAACGGAAATGTGTTATCCCAAGATGATAAGCTTGGGATATTGCCTTTATACGCTGCGGACGATTGGTTAAAGCGTCAGATTACCCCTGGGAGCTCAAGTTCAAATTCTACCCTCTGAGCTCCTTCTCCCGGATAATTTGAGAATAGAGGAAATGGCACACGATGTCAATACCGTATGACATATACAATGAGTAGGCTAAGGGGGGGGAGGGGCATTTTTTGGCACTTGTAATGAAGTGCATTTTTTCACCAAACTTGACACCATAGGGCACTTAGATCATGTGCTATAGTATTGGTCAGTACTATAGCATGCTATGAATATAACAGTATTAACACATGTACGGTACACCCGCGAGTATAAAGTTGGAGACGCTAGGCCCTCACCTTCGGCAGGGTGCTTTGCCAATCTCTGCTATATTACGGTATCAAAATAATATACTGTTATAAATACACGAACACACGCCTGAAGCAGCAAACTCGGTCTAAAAAGAGTCAATTAATTTGAGTCGGACAGGGTCTCCAACTTTATGCTCGCGGGTGTACCGACTTCCGTAAACTGAAATAGTCAAAATGTGACTATTCACTTTAATCAAATTAGTCCTTAAAATAACCATAGCGGCTCAATCAGTTGCCATAAAAAGTACCCCGTCTCAATACACGTGATATGGGAACAATTAGGATGACAAAATTTCCTCCCTGTGGAGCAATCATTCATTCCGTTATAGTCCTGCAATGAAGCATGCACGGACTAGATCACTACAACCTTCTATTAATTAATTAATCAGTTAATAATCCCTTTCTTAATCCCATTATTTTGTATCAGACTGCTAACGAGATATTCCAATGTCGCTATCTTGAACTCAAGTAGCACCATGCAAGTAGGTCTAGTTCGGAGTTTATCAGCGGAATGCGCACGATAGCCACTTTGTTCTCTGACAGTCAGCAAAATTACATTGGCCTCTTTGCCCTTGGTGCTTTGCATATCCGCATTGGCAAATGTCATGGCAAGAATGGTCCTAGCGTCGAGCTAATAATTTGCCATCTTGACCTAGCAAATGCTTCGCAATTGGTTGCACTTGCAGGCAAATCAAGAGTGTGAGAAGTCACTCTAAAGCAGCAGAAAGTACAGTATATTATAATAATAATGAAGGCGACACCGGAGAAAGCTGTGGAAGAGCCTGGGGAGACCAGTCTTCCTGCAGCCTCATCCACTTCCCTCCTAATAACTTCATTAAGACCTGTATCCAATATTCCGACGCCGTTACCGTTTTACCGGGACCAGTAAATCCTAGGGATAAGCATCCTCCGGAGTCTAGGAAATACAATACGGAGCAATTACAGAAAGTCCCCAAAGATAGACCGGAGAAGATTACCCCATATCGCATTCCCGCCTCACTCGCTATATACACCAGCCACGGGCTCTGATCGTACAATTATTACGCGTCATTTAGAAATTCGAGGAAACGCCGAGGCGGCTACAATGTTTCTCTTTTGCAGCCTTTTAGCTGGAGGGAATATTATTGCATCTGCTGGAATCTGCAACAATGTGTGCTGGGTACAGTGCAGAATTCACAGACAGAATTCACACTATAATCACGGTGGAAAATGTTGAGTGTCACAAAAAAAAAGACGTCGAGTCTGAATATGAAGCATATTAGCGTCGACATTGTTATTTTGTAAATGTACAGTATCTACAGGGTTTCCTACGCATTTACTAATGAATACAGCGCTGGAAAACGAGTGATAATGTGCTTTTCTGTTGGAAATGCAAAAGCCGAGAAGTAGAGTAATACATATTAAATCCTCATTATGTAATTTATTAAGATTAAAATTTGAAGAGACCAGCAGTTTATTTTCGTCTTGTGGTTCTGTATATTGTATTATAATGTGCCTTTATACCAATGGAAAAACGAAATATGAACTGGAAATACTTTTTGAGGTTTTTGTCGTTGTATAGTTGTAATTTCAACGCGTAAAAAATTGACCGCGTTATCAACAATTTACAGCGAAGCTATTTAAAGTTTAATTTGTAACTTTGAAGCGACTAAATGAACCTTTGTTAGGTTATGACTACTGCCTGACGACGACCCTGAGCAATAACGAGCTTATACACCTCATTATTCAGCCACACAGTACACGACGTATTGGCACTAAATCAGGTTTTACTGACATATGTTATATAGTTAGACATAAGGGACCCGTACACAATTTACGCGCCATATAATTTAGTCACTATTCATGTGACAATCTCGTCGACATATCATTAGGATCACCAGATGTAACAATGCTCAAGCCAAACTGAGGCTCTGAAAGCTGTTAATTCGTTTTTTATCACGGCATAAAGCTGATAGAACAAGTTCTCTGCACCCACACAGCACCCACATGTGCTCTGGTAAAACTGCAACGTTCCGGCTCTGTTGTTCAGGTTGACACGTAAAGTAAGCCAATAGGTCTGTGTTGAATTCTCGCCTAAGCAATACTCGAAATTCAAATTTTCTCCCGCGCTTCCTGCCTCGCGCAAGGGAGAATGTAAACAACAGTTGCCCGTGTGAACTCTCCTATTAAAATGTCAGAATAGTACCTAGTACGTACCGAAAAGTATGGGGGGTAGGAAAAATTATTTGGTCTCATAATAGTGTAGGTGCAAGTTTGAAAACATGTTGCCCATTGGGAGCGGCCATCTTGTGCCTATCCTCCTGTTTACCTCAATTATCCGGGAATTGATATTTGGCGCCGCTGATGGTCAACAAAAAATGTATTTGGAATTTAATTTTAAACTATGTATGCTTTTCACCCAAACTGACAGCACATACTTGCAATATTAGATTTTTGGGAGCCCCCAACATGCCAAAGCCGACAACCCCCATTCCTATAAAGCCCATACCTTGGCTCATACCGCCCATACTCATATCCCACACACGAGTTATATCCTTACAGTTATATCTACACCGTGATCTGCTACTTCCTATCCCAACCAGCAGTCGTGGCCGAGCGGTTAAGGCGTCTGACTAGAAATCAGATTCCCTCTGGGAGCGTAGGTTCGAATCCTACCGACTGCGAAACTTTTTTTTTTCTCTCCCTGAATTTAATCAGCAACCAATCATCCACTTCCTGAATTGCACTTGAGCTTAATAAGAACCATCATTTAATTAATATGACCAAATGGCATGTGCAGTACCGCTCATTGAAATCGATGCTATCATGTTTACCACGCTCACTAAGCACCTGTTGGTAGCGTTTGTAGCTTACGGGTTTTAGAGTGCACAAGTGCTGCAAAAAGCCGAGTGCTGCATCCCTTTGTATCGATTGCCAGTTGCATCTGTGCCTCAATAATAATTCAAGAGCGGTGAGCTGCGCAGGGGATGGAGGGGGCTGGAGAGGGAGGGCAGAGGGGAGGAAGTTCAGGTGAAAGCCCAGAATAGAATAATCATAGCATGGTTCATGTATGGTCACAGGTCGGGCTGACTCTTTTTTTCCCCAGCCTCCAATATTATTGAGAGCTGGTGTGTGAATACAGAGTGCAGGTCTCCTGTTCTATAAAATGCAGGTACAGTTAGTTTGCTTCCCATGCAGCCACTTGGCACCAATGGCACATTTTGTAGGGTTTCTTTTTTGTGTATAACCGAATGAGGAACACACTATAGTTCCGGTATTCCAAAATCCAGACTGGTGGAATAATTGATGTTGTGCAACTCGAAACGTGACGTGGAGTTTATCAGAGAGGTAATGAGGTAGTCTGGGCCTCAGTCTCCTTTTCAGACGAAAACTATATTTAACAGCGCTGTTAATACAAGTAATAGTCTGACAGTCATTTGGTAGGCCACTTTCAAAATACTGTAGCATGGTGGCAAAACACTGAAGAGCTTGAATAATTCATAGCGATATGGATATTGATTTCGATTCTGAAAGGAAGGCTCTTATAAAACATTGTTTTAGTAAGTCTGCAACTATAAGCATGAGCTATGCCATGTGTCGCAATGGGAAGTCATGCGAGAGCAGCTGTAGTCAGGTGCAGTCGTGGCCGAGCGGTTAAGGCGTCTGACTCGAAATCAGATTCCCTCTGGGAGCGTAGGTTCGAATCCTACCGACAGCGATTTTTTTTCTTCATATACGTCCAGTGTTTATTTTTGAATTTAGAAACTTAATGAAATAATAATAATAATAATAATAATAATAATAATAATAATTATAATAATAATAATAATTTGGGTAATGCTTTCACCCATCAGGGTTTATCGCATGAACCTTTATTATTTTAGCTGTTAGTGTGGATGTGCAAAGTACAGTGCAATGTCGGTGCTGTGGTCATTTTGTGAACTCCCCCTGGTGGTTTGTATTAACGGAGATACCACCCGAGACGAAGCCAGAAATGACTTCTAACAAACTCTGCACGAGATGAAAGGGGGAACCCCGGGCGGGATTTGATCCTGGGACCTTAACATCCGTGGGCGCATACGTTACCGCAGCGCCACTTCGTCTCCCGTAATGCATTAATTAAACCTCCAAAAATTATTAAAACGCAATCGAAGCACCTGACTTGACAATGCACCGTAACGCTCTGTGACCCCCCCCCCCTGAAATTGCGTTAGGCTGACCAGTTTCCCCTACATTACTGGGAAATATCCGGCTTAATTTCGTCCGCGTTCGAGCACCCCAAATTCGCCAAACGCGAGGAGAATGGAGACCGCGGGGGAGGATATTTTGTAATAAAATTGGTCTCAAAGCTCACGCGGTAGTCCATAATAAAATGCGATAATTTGGTGCTGCACATTCTAGGGTTCGGCATGCGGGACTGGATTAGCATATGTAAAATAGATTCCTCCCTGATGCCTTATAACACATTGTGACGTTGGACTGACCCCCTCACTTACCCGCTGAGTCTTGCATATATTAGGGATGACCCCCAGAGAATCACTTCTCTGACTTGATAGAAATATTATTTGCATAATAACTTATCCACCTCAATATTACCTTATAGTTCCTAGGATAACTACATTCAATGTGGCAACAATGCAGGTTAGGTGACATTCGTGTTCACCAGGGCTGCACTTTAGATGAATGGGCAGTACAACAGATGAAACATGATAGATCGTTTGCTATAAAGTACTAGTGACATATTAAAGAGTTCAAGAGGATCCATTTCGCTGCAAGACCAGAAGCCAACTCGGGAACGTCCTCAACATGACCTGTTGCTCACATGGGGTCACGTAATAGACTTGGAGCCGGAAAGGCTCGGTAATTACAACCGCCTAGATTACACTCTAGCCACGCATAAATATTTGCACTAGAAAGCAATCTCTTAACTTGAAAGAAGCATGAGTGCATAGAGTGCATCAGGCAGCCTCTCCTTCTTCCAGACGACGGCAGAGGCGTCCTTAAGGATTACCATAATTAGCACCGGTTATTATCAGCCATAAGATCGTGTAATTACGAACCTGCAAGACGACGGAATTGCTTACATTAACTCATCTCGGTACGATGAAGGCTCCCGCCATTTCGAATGGCGTCACCCCTTCATATTTTGCTTCTCTAGGCTTTTGAACCAATAGATGAGAGGTTCCATGCCAACTGAACAAAAATGAAATTATTTGGTAGCTCGACCATCTCGAATTTTAACGTAAAAAATTATGGTGCTTATTTGAGTGATGATCTGTCACAAAACAATAATCAGATGTTTAAAAAAAACCCTAGCAAGTTATGCGTAAGTAAAAAACGCAAATTTTCTGAAAAAAGTAATTTGTGCATATTTTCTGTCTCGCGAGATACATCCACATCCCTATGGTGCAATGAATCACATTAACTTCCACGCAGGTTATGAATATATTACTAAATTAAGTGTAAATTAAACGTGTAATTTAAAATCAAACATCAAATTGTATAAAACTCAGTTGTTTTTAAACTGCATGAAAACAATATTTGCATTTGGATCAGGGGACTCATAATTATATTATCAGCGTTATGGTTGCTGTGATGCATACCATGCTAATGTCAAGTCAATGAGACGGTTCCCCCCATCAACATTATTGCGAAATTTGACCTCACATAATTATATCCCTCTATGTTTGGATTTTTTTTCTATTCGCCATCGATGTATCTCTCAAATATCCTTTCAGTAAAGCGCGAAAGGTTCGCGTACCTCAACCAGAAACTGAGATATATTTTTGGTCCTTTGCGAATTTGAGTTTTTTTTTGTGTGTGTGGGGGGAGGGGAATTAAAAATTACTTTCACAAATAGGCACTTGACTTGAAATTAGCATGATAGGCAGCATGAATGACTGGCATACAAGTGAAACACACTAAGTCCAATTTTGGCGGTGGTGAGTTATTTACGTATAACGTATAACACTGGAGATGTAGATGGCCGAGATGGTAACGTCTCGGCTTGCTGAGTGAAAGGCCCCAGGTTCGATCCCCGCCTGGGGAACTTCCTTTCACCTGCGTCGGGAGGGTCTCTGACCTGCACCTTGGAGGTGTCTGGCAACCTAACCTCCTGGGGAACAGCACATGACCCCTTTATGCCGACGATATTATTATACAAGTATACACCTGATTGTTCTCTAATCCTACTGCATGGTACTGTTTTCGTGCACTTTAAATACCACAATTTTTCGCATACGCTGATGTGTAATAATTATACATCAAAGTGTGTGAAAAAATGTTAAACCTTGCAAGCTTTAATATAATTTGGTAATGTATTAATAATATACATATAATTCAATTTAATTTGATCAATTGCATCACAAGGTTGTGGATGTGTCTCCGGGGGGGGGGGGGGGGAATTGAACGAGNGCACATGTTTTCGGAAAAATTATACCGGTACTTTTTGACTTGTGCATACGTGTGCCTTCTTTGCTTTGTTATAATAATTGCATTTTGACATACACACTCAGATTTTTTCGTCAAAATCCCAGAGGGTCGAGAGCGACATCATTATGTGGCTCACTTGATATTGAATGACCCATATGTAAGTGAGGGAAGGACACAGCTGCAGGGTTTAAGTGTTGATTTTGAGCTTGGATTTTGAGGGAATCCCGGAGAGGTGAGGCGTAGATCAGGGGTGTTTAAAATTTTGCTTTGACGCGAATAGCCATGGTAGCCTCTTATGATCGCAATTTTTGTAGGCTATACTTGACCTTTTAGAAAATACTGCAGTGGAGTAGAAATCAACTGCTTATCTCAGGAAAAGCGTGAATTTTGATCCGGAACAACCAATCTGCATCTAATCTGCTTCAACGTTCCATTGAAGTGGTCCACTAGATGAAAGAGCGTAGAGTTGCAATTTATAATTTCGCTACTATATGCTCTGTGGTTCACCGCTCAAGTCCCCAACTTAAGGAATGGGAATAGTATGGATTGTTACCCTACCATTCGGTTCAAGGGGAGCAACCCTATATGGAAGCAACTATCAAGGCCACATTCAATAATAATATTGTTGTCGCGATGGTTGCTTCGCTTTAATCTGGCTGCTGAAGTGAATAATCCATAACTTATATCCTCGCCTTCATAGTTGGATTGCGGACTCGGGAGGTGAGGTGCCTCACCTTGTATGGCAAAAGTTACGGTGCTTTAGTGTTCGCCCCTATCACCTTAGTTTCCATTGTTATAGTATTGCTGAGTTAAAAGACAACAATGGTGATGTCATTTAGGCCTTTCAAAAATCAGAGTTACAGAATATTCTGTCGTCGACTTTTGCTGGCAGTCTCTGGTTGAAGTCAGGATATCCTAATATTTTAACATCTCTCGCACGACATACATTACCCTGTCTCAAAAGGTTAGTACCGTTTGGTCGTAATTTTTATAGGCCTATAGAATTTCCCTCCAGAATCAACATAGCCACATGATGGCAGAGATCTGTAGCTACTGCTGCACACAAACTCCATATCGATTGAAGCATTTAAAAAAACTCTGGCACTAGATTTTGTAAGTTCATGCCGAGAACTCTCGTAGTCAAACCCATTCCTTCTTTTCTTGGTCACTTCCAGGTGCTTGCCTGGCAAAGCTTTTTGGAAGTGGCGGAAAAGAGTGACGGTCACACACTGCACGGTATGGGCCATGGTCTGGACTGTTTGGAGGAAGCTCAAAGACGTTCCACTTGAACTATTAGAAAAGGACGCAGGACAATGCGTGACTGCTGCAGATGGCAGTTCTTACTCGGTCTACACTCCAAATCTGGAAGAGCTCAAGCCTTTGAGCATTTAGACCATGATCCAGACCTTGCAACGAATGGCCTTCACTTTTTCCACACCTCGAGAAAAATATTTTGGCAGACGAGAACCTATAGGAAGTGACTCAGAGGGGAAAGAATAGGCTTGGCGACGAGAGTGCTCGACACAGGCTTACAAAATTTCCTACTAGAGTTAGAAACATTCTTCGATCCACGTGATGCTTCTGCACTGTGGTATAGCTAAAGTCTGTGGAATCATGTGGCTCCGTTGATTTTTTTTTTAGAAAACTTTGCATTTTTTTTCAATTTTACTGCGTACCTTTGACCTTTCAGACGTGGCAGTATATGCATAGAGGAAAATATATAAAATTTTAAAAATATTGGGCAAATATTGTAACGGAAATTCCCAATATGAGGGAGCCAAATGAAAGTCCACATTCTTACATATTTTTCAAGTTGTCTTTTGGATGTTTTGTCCCACCGAAAGACAACTTTTCAAGGTGACAGCTGTCGTGGGCATAGCTGTTCCTTGCTCATAGAACAACCACCGAGCCGTACCGTCCACATGCTCTTCCGATGACAGATTTTTCAAATATATTACCAAATATATATGTCCCTGGACCTTCCAACAGTCCAGACTTGGGGATTAGTGATTAGTGATTAGTGGTTCTCTAAAAAATTGTGACTCTAACGAAATTATAATAGGAAGAGGCGGCTATGCTTCCTTGTGCAAAGGTGAGCCTCCCATGAAAAGGGACGGTGATAACTTGTGTTTCGGTAGGACAACAACTGTGTCTTTCAAAATGTAGGTGAAAATGTGTATTTTTTTGGCGCTCTCATGGGAGATAGTTTTTAAATTTAACAGTTACAAAATATAGGCTGTATCGATTTGCCCTTCCCTATTAATCACATCCCATGAAAATCAGAAAATTATCACCAACGCAATTTTTTAATAATCTTGCCTGAGCAATATATTAGCAAAGAAAATTACATTTGGCCAAGTGCACATATATGCAGCTATGAAAGAATAGAATGTGAGAAATATAATATAAAAATAGAAAGTATTGGTACCTGATTTTCTGTTTAAAGAATTGTACGAGTATCATTATTTTCCATTAGCAATCGCGTAATATTTTTCCTAATTATGTTCCGTGGAAACCACGATTCTTGACATTTCTTGCATATACTGTAGTTTCACAGCTACATCAAATGCATTCTTACGCACACGGGGTATATGCCTACCAATAAATACGACGTAATTGTCAAATATGCAGGTGCAAATATGCGCTGATGAAGGCATGATTAACATACCACATATTGTTTGTGAATATGCGACATGAAAATGAGAAAATTAATGAATGCCAATGTGTCACAAGCGAGAGAACAAATAATAGGATTATAAAAGAGAATAGGCTAATCATGAAACTAGTAGTAACATTTATTTGGGCACTAATGCTAAAGTAAGTGATCTTGCACTTCTATTGCACCGCCATTCCGGATAAAGATGGTAATTAATTATGGGGAAATCCTGCATTAAACTTGACAAAATGCCAGCATGAAAACAAGAATTAAAGTAGTATAGTACGGTATATTACACTACACTACAAAATAACATTATTTGTAGCCGGGACAAAAAAGAGCTATCTACAAACACGAAATGCCATGACCCAGGGCAAATTCCAGAGCATTGCTGTCTTGAAGTTGCAAAATGGCACAGTAGGCCTACACATCAGTAGTAGAAGGAATGGGGAAGTATTCATAAAAATAGGTCTGAACTGTCAATAGATGGGTCGGATTTCCTGGCGAGGGACACAAAGAAGAGATTTTAGCAGCCTGAGAAGATGACTGAGAAGGGGGACTAAAAGGGGATAAGTCAAGTGGATGTCACTAACTGTCGGACAGTCCAAAAAATCCCCGTAAAGATTTTAAAATTATTGCGACTCTAATACACTATAAATTATTTGTGTGTGGTGAACAAGCAATAAATTGTTGTATTTCAACGTGCCCTGCAAAAAATGTGTTCCATAACCTTTACACGCTGACCTAAAAACCATACGGAATTACCTAACAACATTATGTTATCGTTTAATATGTTTGTTACGTGCAACTTGAATATACGTATTAATGATAATGTTATTCTACCTCTGTCAGCGCCTACTATATATTTTGGTAATCTAATTCCAGGAAGCAATTTATACTGAATTTATTTCAACGTTTAGTTTTATTGTAAAATAATATTATCATAACATAAAATATTTACCGATTTCGAATACCCACCATTAAGAACATATAAACAATTGTTAACATTTTATCGAAAATAGTTCAGCCGTGGCAATGCAAAATTGATTTTAGAGCTGACTTTGTGTCAGCTATAATCATATTTAATGAATATATATTTTACAACGTTACACCTGCCATTACACTAGGGAACACAATTGAACTATTTTTGGCACTTGTATATGAATGTGTTATTCTTATTGTATTCTTTGTGCTGATTTCAAATATGTTAACCGATATTTTGTATCACCTACAGTTTTTGAGCAATATTGGCATTTTCATGGTATCAAAAAGCCTTTTTAAATGTGGCTATAGTCATGCATTTTGAAATGACTAATAGGGCTTGGCATGGGCTTGGTATGGATTAGTTATGATATCCCCATTGTAGATATACCAAAATCCTCTTATGGAATAATGTTTACATAAAATATGGATAAGGTGACAATGAGCAATGTGCGGTAATTCTAGAAAACAAGGTATATGCTTGTTACCTTAGACAATACAAGGGTATTGTCTAGGCTTGTTACATGAAAATGGATGCCGATATTAAAATTCTGACTTCATATTCACAATTAGCGCCTCGGGGGAGTACGGCCTGTTACAAAAAACGGATGTCGATAGAAACATTTTGACGTCAAATTCAAACTCATAGCATACTAATACATAATGAAAAGTGAAAATGGCGCATTTAACAAAACCGTTCTTGACCATACATTAGTCACATTGAGCAATGTACAGTGTACTTTCCGCAAAATAAGGTATGGCTGTTACAAAAAAAATGGAGGGTGATGGACACTTTCTGACGTCATATTCGGATTCAGCGCATATGAATGCATTAGAAACAGCTAAAATGGTTCATGTGCGAAAATCCTTGTAGACTAGTGTTATTAGACAGGGTGAAATGAAACAGTTGATTATTTTAGGAGATGCAACGACATGGAACGAACACGGGAGTTTCATATGAATCGCCACCTGGAAGCTGTTGGTTGCAAGAAAGAAGGCCACCTAGAAGAATGGCCGTTTTCAGAATTGCAACACTAGTTGGGCTATGAATCTGCACTTGCCTAATACAGTAATTGCCCTCGACGAGCTGTATTTTGGCCCTTTAGTTCTCTTAAGTTGGGGCAATGGTAATCCGGAGGAGGAATATATTCTAGTCCAGGGTTTTTGGAACTATTTAGAAATTCCTTTGCTGAAGGATTTAGAGTTGGAAGGAGTCCGTGTCTTTCAGACCCTCTCAGTTTCTTCCACACATATTCCTGCTTACACATCTGAATGCGGGGGGAAAAGCCGTAAACAGGATTTCATGTTGGAAGGCGCGTCCCACTCTGGTCCCACTTGTTGGAGATCAACTCTACACAGTCCGCCTCTCACTTGTCTCAACTCTCAACTGGGATAGAGACTGTGTAAAGTAATATTTTCCTGGCCTTAGCCTAAGGGTGATGTTGGTTTATGAGGGCTTTCCCATCCCAAATGGAACTACGGAAAATTTTCAGTTTCCCGTATGTTTAAAAAAGTACGGGCCCTGGTTGGGCTACGTACAGTGCAGTATGCAGACTCTCCTGCAGGCTACTCAAACCTCCTTCCATCTACTTGACTAAAAGCAAACATTATCTAAGTACAGATGCGACATACAGTATGTAAAATCCTGCAACAAGAAGTTATGCATGGACGGTTGAAATTCAAATTGTGAGACTTTTATGAATGTGTCAGTAAAACTGCAATGAATTTCTTGCCACCGATACCTATCACGACGTGCTATAATATCGTGAAACCTCCCTATATAGCGGATCTGTATATCGGAAATCTCCACTACGAAGTTTTTGTTTTGTCCCGATGGAAGACTTGTATCTTAATATTAAAGTGTTACTGTACCGCGGTACTTCATTTATAGGCCTATACTAATCATATCTAATGGTTCTAGGGGAGGCGGAGTGGTGCTGCGGTAACGTATTCGCCCACGGATGTTAAGGTCCCGGGTTCGATCCCAACCCGGGGACACCCCCTTCATCTCGCGAAGAGTTAAGCGGTCGTCTCTGGCTTCGTCTCGGGTGGTATTTCCATTTCCACAGACTAACCCCGGGGGAGTTCACTAAAAATGGCCACAGCGTCAGATGCACTGCACCTTGCACATCCCCTCCTGTCATCCTGCCCGTGGGCCCGGGCATTTTCAAATGACTAGGCTCCATGTGCCATCATCAAATAAAGGTCCGTGCGATATGCCCTCAGGTGGGGGCGAAAGCACATTACCCCAGCATTATTATTATTATTATTATTATTATTATTATTATTATTATTATTATTATTATTATTATTATTATTATTATATCTAATGGTTCTAAAAGCAGTTCAGCAATAGGTTCCTGTTTTCTACGAACTGGAAAATTTAATGCGGCCCTATAGGGGACAGAAGGTGGAAGGTTGTAATATATTTCTGAATTTCTGGATATGTTGGAAAGCGTTGAACCAGAATGCAGCAGCATGATAGGTGCCAGCAAGATGCATATATACTCTGCATAGAATCCCGAGCACTGTAAGCTACTGGGCTTGGGCTTAGTAATAATGTGCTATATTTTTCGGCGAGTTCTGCGCTTTCCTCCTCGCTGATGGTTTGGAGCGATAAGGTGTTTAGTTGGGGATGCCTGCGAGCTGTGAAATCCTCGCTACACAGAATTACTTCGTGCAGAACATGTCAGCAGGCCGTCTTGCTATGGGCAACTGTTGCAGAAATTACATTACGCAAGGGGTTTTTTTTTTGAAGAATGTACAGTGCATTTGAAAAGCTGGGCACAGAATATAACAACAAATTTAGTAGCAAGCCCTACTATACATTTCAGAAATTATCATTTGCTTTAGTGTCGCTGTAGGGGCCTACAATAATTAATAACGGAATTATTAATTACAGGTATATTACACGCTGCTCTATGACTTAATAATTATTGTTACTACTATTGCCTAGATCTAGGAAATTCACACTACAGTGGTGCATTTATGAAAGGTCTTTCAATATCCAAGTCCTCAGATTAAGGGAAATTAATACCTAGTCATGTGAATGTGAACTGGACTATTGTAACAATAAGTAAAAACTGGGTAGGCTACACTTACAGAGTTACAGGCAATGCTCCTCACGGTAGAAGGTATACTTTAACTTTTACATGCCCTAGAAAAAACCCAACTGAAGCGGAGGTAAATTGCTGCACAATCTATAGTGACGTCAGATGTGCATACGCCTGCTTTAAGTACGGTATCGAACTTTGTGCTAACAACGACCGTATTGATGAAAAAGCAATAATCCTCTCAATGACGCTCAGATTTTTCATATCATAAAATTGTGTGGTCTGCACATGGAGGACTTTTCCGTAGTACAATAATACGCGTAATAACGGATAAACTTCCAGAAGCAAAAGACGAATCCACAGCATGCCACATAGGCTTACATGCTGTCATTTGTCTGAAATGAACCGTTCAATATATTGAAATTTTTATTCGCATTTTCGACATGACACAAATATCAATATTTGGAAACCAATATTGCATCGCTATTTTTTCCATATATGCCGGCCCATCTTCAATAGTATTGGCTGTACACCTGCTATTAACCATAGAAATAACCTCATAATCGATGTAAGTAACTGTATTTGGAGTGACAGATTTCCGGATAGTAGATTGATAGTAACACGCCGCGATTTTATCAGGATTTTGCCACAGGCGCTCATATTTTGAAGCATTTGGATGGATTTAGGCGTGAATTTATTTATAGATAAAAAATATGTCGATACACCCATTAGTTTCCCAATTTGTCAAATTGTCAGCAATAGTTTAACTGTGCCTTGCGATTCTATAGAGAGGAAGGAAATTAAACATCTTTTCTCATTTCCAAAAGAGCCATTTCCCCTATATATGGTATAAATAAGAAGCAGAGCACTTTTGGAGAGGAGGTTATATCAATTTCCCTATTCCCTAAAAGTAACGGACATCTCTTTGGCGATCCTATGTTTGCGTCTTCCGAGTTCCATAGAACGACCATTCCATCCCTATAGTTCTCCAGCGCAGCAGTAAAACCCAGAACGAAGGCAGGCCATTCGGACACCATCAGATAGGCTGTACATTCGCACTGGGACTCTTTTTCCCTTCCACCAAATAACGTTTTATAGAATGGCCTGGCCCTGAGGTAACACACTGCTGACGTTTCTGCAAACATACTCGGAATTGAGATTAATTAATCAAATAGATCATCGCGTTCTTAAATATTAATTTAGAGATATCACATTTCACTGAGGCACTGGTAGGCTATATGTTTGTATATTTTTCTGGAATTACACATTGGTGGGTTTAATTTACATAATACAGGTACATTCCAATATTTCATCATAAGAATAAAAGTAGTCCGCAGCCGGTTCAGAGGGAATCTAATTTCTACGAGTAGTTAGACACCTGCTCTACCACTACTGCCGCTTAGTATTCTACCATTTTCCGTGTATACTTATATCAGAAAGCAGAAATTTGATATATGACGCTTACAAAAAAAAGTGAACAACATGAAAACTGATCCATGCATTTCAGTACAACGGAATAAAAAAAGGCATGCACTGCCCGAGGACATTCTCTGAAAGGAATCGTGTTACGCCATCATTTTCCGTCGCACAATTCTAACTATTTAACATAAAAAAACACACCGCATTTCAAAAATCGGTAGAGGTCACACAAAAAAATTATCTACAATCAACCTTTTGCACAGTAGCCCCTGACCTATGTTTGAATCAGGTCCTACTGCCGTCATGGCATCCTTGGACTTTAGTAATTATCAGTAAGCCGCAGGTTGAGTGGCAAAAACCTAGATCGAACGCATTGATTCACTCAGTCGGCACAGCTCTAATATAATCCGACGTGAAAAAGTGGAAGGGGAGTGAGTGAATGGCGCAAGTGATGTGGGAGGGTAGGTGGGAGGAAAGGGGAAGGCGGGGAAGGGGGATTGTGTGCTATGAGAAGGAGAGCCAGCAGCCATATCTCCTTCTGGCGACTCTTGGCTCTCAGCCTGATTACAGTTCTCCTGACTTACAGATGTTCTAGGCACTAGTCTGCATTTGTCCGATGGAAACTGAGAGACTGAGGATACCCGGTCGTCAGAAGCTCGCCTTTTCTCCAGGGGAGTATTACCCAGATATAGGCCAATTTGGTTACAAACCAGCAGCAAAACTCTTATGTTCTATTAAGCAGTTGATAGGTGATATTCACTCGCATTTTTTTTAAGGAGAAGGAATGCTTGTCACGAGAAAGCGTTAAATACATTTTGGTCACTGAGGGTTATCACCGAGGTTATCATTCTCTGGTCCGAGCACAGGAAAAGTGCGTATGTATGGTCCTGCAGGCCAAAAATTATGCATTATCAAGCCAGTTAGCGGGCAAAAGATTGATTGGCGATAATTGCTTTTCAGGTGGCTGATGAGCCAGGTATTGACCAATAATCTATACCTTGTGCTTGTATGATTTCTGAGGGGAAATTGTCTGTGAGTAGGGGAGATGCAAACATGCCGCACTTTTGCAGGGTCGTACACTTTCCTTTTCTGGACCAGAAAACACTGAAGCTGTGAAACAGTGCATCAGATAACATATGGTTTTCATTGAACCGAATACAATCATCAAAATAGTCCTGGCGACCTAGATGGCTACAATCCTTTCGAAATTATTCGGTGTCCAAAGGTATTTTGTAGTATTATTTGATGCATGTTTTCTTATCCGACCTGTGACACGTTAGTGTGGAAGTAGCCATACGGAAGCTGTTAACCAATCAACTGAATCACTTACTTGCCTTTTTCTCAACCAGTAAGTTTATATCCGTATTCACGGTCTTCTCTAAAAGAACTGATGATGAATAAAAGAATTTTATAATTATTTAGGGTTGGCGTATTAGGCATCACACAACAATATAATTACGGAGAATGCAGCGTTTCTTCGTGAATATATGGGGATTGTCAGTGGCTCATATCTTCATGTGCTCACGAAGTAAGCATTGCATCAACTACATAGAACTCTTCCATAATTAACAGCACTCGTAGAAGATATTTAACAAAAACAGGATGTCGCAGCGAGTGAATCACCCTATATATATAGTATGCAAATGGGTATTGGATTTCCTGTATAGTATGTTTCCAGTATTCATATATTGTTCCCTTTCCGCTCGATGACTACGTACAGTGCAGATTTCTCCGTTTTCATTATGGTAATGTGATGCATTTCAATTAATAGAGAAGTTTTGTAGATCGTATCACTTAGTGTTCTCATGTCATGAGCGATATTTTGTCAGGTCATACTTTTTTGTTGCCTCGAAGAGTAATTAATATATTGATAAATAATTTTGGATGTGCTGGACAAAGAGTAAACGCCGAAGTTCCACTGTTGCGAATGATTCATTTTTGTGCTGTGAACATCCTTCCATATGAATAAACAGGACAATGTCAAAGTCGATGATGATTTAATATCTAGATTCTAGAGTATCTACTTATTAATAAATTGCCTTGTGACATTAAAACGCAATAAGGGTAACCCCTATCTCGTAATGCATCTCTCCTTATGGGATAATGATTGAAAATCCTAAGTTAATTAAATACTTCATTCTGGGTCGACATAAGTCAATAAAGGTGCATAATATCCAGGCCATTACCATAAAATCGGGAAGCTGAAATTTAAAATGAGGCCGGAGAACAGACAAATTATTATGTTTAAAAATTAAGTAAAAAAGCAAACGGATTTGGAATGATAACATAAACATTAAGGAGTAATAAAATTACGAGTAATTTTCACATATTCCAGGCGTCAACATCGGTCGACATAATCCATCATTACGTCCGTTACGAAACAAATCAGTAATCATTTTCATTATCCAACATCCAATTGTGTGTGACTCCACCTGCTTCAAAAACAGTTACGCAATTAATGTACAATATATTTTCCCATAATGAGAATTTTGCAGATGAACCCGCCACCATAGACAGCTTCACTCGTAAAAAAAAAACTACCGATGCAGGTTAGGAAAGAAACAAAAATTACGAAATGTTCCCTTCGTTGGGGTTGTATTCTTTGTTTTTGTGCGTTTATAGGAGTTATACAGTATATTCGTAGGCAAATTGTAGCTGATATACAATTAGTTCACTTTCCCGTTAGTAACTTTCTGGGTAAAATGAGAAATTTTCTTCTTTGAAGACAAGACTCAAAAGGAGGACTCATCTTCATATCAGTATGCCTGTACAACTAATGAGCTAGTAGTTATTAGCGACAGAGATCCATTACCTTGAAGACAGAATTTGCATGACATTGTGTCTCACTTTTGTTTCAGGCAATGTGTTTTTTTTTGCTTGACTCAGAAGACTCATCATGTTGGCCGTCGACTTTGAGTCAGTGTGTCTGTGGAATTACGGGAAAAGGCTTCTCAAGAGAATGTTACAGCCTCAAAAGCAGTGCTGGCAGCCAAAAGAACAATTATTTATGATCTTAATAGAAGAAGGGTTCCCCAATACTTCTCCCTGGTTAATTTTACTTGTAAGATCTCAATGTCGGGATATATTCTGGTTAAAGTAATAAGCATGGATGGAGGTACTGTACAGTAATTGAGTTTGAGACCAGAATCGTGTCCCTTCGTGTTTCCTAACGAATAATTAACACCTGTTCACTCAAACGAGAGAGAAGAAACCACGAGGGAGTTGGACAATCAGCTGAATCTTGGGTTAATCTTGTATGCTTAGAGGGTGAATCCCTATGTAAACTTTTCATTTAACGACCCTGTTAATCTGGAGCCTTAACGCGACCTGTATCTGCTGATGCATTTATTATAAATCATCAAAATGTTACCTTGCATTATATTTCTGTGATTTTCACAACAATTCTACCTAACCGTTTATACACAGCCCATATACTGGATAATTTATGTTAGGCTCAAACCACGGAAACGCCCATTGGCCGAAAAAAACGACCAGGCCTAGGTCTGGTCGCCTCAAAACAGCCAGACCTAGGCCTGGTGGTTTTTTTCGGCCAATAACGGCCATTTTCGGGGTTTGAGCCTAACATAATTATATACACACTGACTTGAGACCCTCATTATAATTATGGATTCAAGTTCTCCAGTCATGTACACTAGGCCTGTATATGTAATAATTCCAGAAGATGTAAGTTACCTTAATTGTGAAATACAATACTGTATAGGTGTGCCGCGGGTGTGCCGTCAGAATTTTTGTCAGTGTGCGAATGTTACACTGTGGCTTGTTAGCCTCAGAGAAACATAAGTACGCAGGTGGAGAAACGGAAAGGTATATGTTACATACTAAAATGAGAATCCAGTAGCGCTGGCAGCTGCTTGTGTAGTTCACTACGTAAGAATATCAACAGGGCAAAAAATGCAGGTGTCCAGTATCTCAAAGGAAATAAAAGGAATGGTGCATGTGTGCTATGGTGTAGTACGCAGAACTAAACTTGTTCTTCAAACTGCTTATTCTCTCGGTGATGTCTTTCTCCGTTTCGGTTTTTTCTTGCCAGGGAAAAACAAATGTATTACGTTTCCGGACGTTTTCGTGTCTAATTGCAGCAACTTAATGCTGTAGGAGTGCGAGTGTAGGGGCTCTTCAAGCATTGTCAAAAACTAACTTAACTGCGTTTCGGTAATACCCGTCTTCCCTAGTGTAAAATATGAATTAGCCAATAATTTAGATCTTCTTTAATTCAGTTCAGACCAACGTGTTTTGTGTCCACTATAACCCAGTAGGGGTACCAGGCGGATGAGAGAGAGAAACTGTACAATTATTATTATTTATAAAAAGTAGTTATAACTGACACACATATTTTGATCCGATTAATAGTGATCGATTGTACATTCAAATCGTGATTTAAATGTACTGAATTTCCATCTGGTAACACCATCGCATGTGGCAGATTGTACAGTACTTGGCCGGGGGAAGGGATGGGTAAAGTTTGATGATTTTGTTAATTTACCTAAGATACAATTTCATTGCGGGGCCTGGTGCACCTAATCCGAATCATGAGCTCTAGTGGCGATTGGGTAAAAATGGTGTCAGGTGACTACTTTTGGTAGTTAAACTGGATAATTATGATCAACTGATCACCTCGGTGCATCTAATGACCACCTGGTGGAGTCAACTGACTAGGTCTTTTTTCTGTATGTACTTGTATAACAAAACCTCTCTCACACTATCAGAGATACGGTATATCATCAAAAATAATGTGAGATTTTGACAGTTGTAGGAAAGGGGAGAATTCCTGATATAGCCTAACCTATAGTCAGGCATGAGGAATAATTTCCTCACTCTTACGTTAGAGAGACTCCATCAACACTCACTTGTCAGTGATCGAACTCAGGACTTTGGAGGTGGAAGACCAAGCGCAATACTACCGTGTTTTATATGTTCCAACATGTCTCATCTTTCAACATGAGCAACTTATACGCTTAATAAATTGAAGAGGAGTTACCAAGAACAATCCAAAACGTAAGATAACAGTGAAATGTCCTGCAGAGAAGAAGAACCCCAAACATTCAAATGCTGATGAGGCTGTCACTGTTCTTGATTTTTTTGTTTTATGCTAGTAATTCTGCGTTATGTCGACGAATAATTTCCAGACACTGGTAAAATTGCACCCCATCACATGTCATGACCTGCCTGTTTCTGCCTTAATGGTAGGGAGGCACGTGAAAGCCAGCCATTATCCCCACCGATTCTATCCTTATGCCCGATCTGATCCACGCTGTATCTCCTCAAGGCAACAATGTGATAAAACGTATTTTGGCAAGGGCCAGTACTTGTTTGTAAAACAGTAATGACGTAAAAGTGGAATTGATAAGCATAATGACGTATAGTACCAGACAATAACCTACAATTTGTAATTGGTATTCTGGAATTTATTTGTAATGGGTGGCACGTATACAGGGTGTATCAAAACTCTACCATAAGCCATATGCCAATGGCGTAATGGGCACCAGGGGATCAATTAATGTAGAGGAGTCATTATGTCTGGGCAGCCTCATTACTGAGATAATTGATCATTTGCGTTTTAGCAATTGGGCCTAAGAGTGATTGTCACAGATTGTCACAGATTGTCACAAATTGTCACAGATCACATGCGACATGCAGTACACATGCGACATGCTAGTAGCTAAATGGAAAAGCTGCTATTTTCACGAGTGATGCGATGTCGGGGCTGAAGGTTTCCATACCTCCCAGGATACTTTGTACTACGTGTTTGAAGGCAATTATCTCCGTAATGAGGCGGCCTAGAGATGATGACCCCTCTACATATAATGATGCTCTGGTGCCCCTTATGCCATTGGTACATGGCTTATGGTAGAGTTTTGATACACCCTGTATGTACAATCTACAACCCATAAAACAACATGTCTATATTGTACACCCTGGCAATAACAATATACAGTATTAGTCTTAACATACCTTTATATTGACATGGAGTACACATTCATCATGTGCTTCATGCCTGATGTGTGATCAAGAAAGTAGATGAGGATTAAATATGCCGCGGTATAATAATAAGTGGGGGACACGATTTTTAAAAGCCAGTGTGACGACATTGAAGAGGGTTCAAGCTATAGCATGCTACCCTAATTTCGTAGTTGGCGATAGAAAGAAAGAGGTCGTAAAAATGGTGAAAACGGTGTAAAGTAATTTATGGGGGGACCTTTTAGGTGCAGTATTCACGATTTTCACATCTGATAATAATTAGAACCACTTTATGCCCTTAAAAATGGGCCACGCTTTGTTTCACCCTGACTAGGACGACTCGGTTAAAAATGTCAGTTCAGATATTCATCGGTGGAAATCTCACGGACAATAGTCTTTGTTCCCTACCTTCAAATGTGGTCGGGAGTTACACTGTATTTAATAGAATTTCCAACTATACAAATCGTGTTACTCTATGCAACGTTTGTTAGTTACGAAGTAGACGAAATTTTCACGGACATAAACACGAGCTGCCTATTGAAACGCAGTTGAAGCAATATACCTTGTTGATCAATGGCTTGCAACCGCTCATAATTTTAATGCTCCAGGGAAAAAGTCTCATCATATTTGACAAATATATTACACTGGAATTTTTTGCAACTACCTTTATACATCCACCTATATCAACATATGAATTTTCAAAATGTGACCCAACATCCTCTATCAACTCATTAAAATCCATTTTACTGAGTCAACTCTATCTTTTTAGAGCTGATATTTTCTCACTGTTTGCATACTGATGGGTCAACTGTACACCGGTACAAAATCCAACGTGACCTCACATAAATAAACATTTCCATTGCATTACAGTACTATTTTTTTTGCCTCCTGAGATGGGTCCGCTTGGCCCTCTAGTTTGCAGGCCGGGTTATTTGCCTGTAAAATGCGCAGGAATCCAAATTCCTACGCAAGGATAGGACTGGTGGGTGGGAGCTTATTTTATTTTCTCGTCAGTGACATTCCACCCTGTCGGAGCAACAGAGCTAGTGGAAGCAAATCGTTAGTGCGGACCATATACCAACTATGGCTGTGGGGGTTACCTGCTCACTTTTGGACCTATAAGAGAAAGTACTGTCCGGCAATGCAATGCTTATAGCAACATGTGCTTCGTTACAATTATGGTATGGTCACACAGCCACGTCTATTGCTAAAGAGAACTTTAGGCGCTCAGAGGTTATACATAAACCCTGAATGTAGTTTTATATAAAATTTTAACAATTTTGTGTACGTACAGACATAGGTAATGACGCAAGTAATGTTACACTCAGGTGGAATTTTTTCATATGTGGTGCGTCATGTCAGCACTCGAAATTCTTTCGGATTTTGGAATTTAGGATGAAGGATTCTCAACCTGTATTAGAAGAAAATTTTCCTGATTCAATGGATCAAAATAATAGTGGAAATTAACCAAAATTGGGTACTTTTAAAAGCTTGCCTGAGTGGGTAACTACTGAGCTATACACTATACAGTACACGTTCCATAATGAATTTAAGGGTCATCCAAAATGACGTCACGTAGAAAGAATGCTGGTTCGGAAGTGAGTGCCGAAAATGCTCTCATCCACTCTCGTGTGCTGCATGTGCTTTAATTCAATTATACGTAAAAGAAGCAAAAGGCGTTTTCCCCGTATAGATCTGCCCCCGCCTATTACTGACACATCAATATCGATATTCGAAGTATGCTATACGGTACATGTTGCGCAAAGAACGCGCAAAATATTTCAGCCGGCCTATTCACTTTTAGAATCAATGAACATTTAGCCAGACCTTGAAATTTTACATGCTGTAGCCTGTAGGCTAGCACTGTACCGGCAATAAACTATTAAATTTTTTATCACACTGATACCGGTACATATTATGGCAGGATATTCAGGCTATACAGTTGGCTATGGTGTCAGCTACGAACAATTCAGTTACATTATAATATTATTATTTTCTAAATATTATGGATATAGACAACAGATCTCTGATCACTATACTCTTCAACACTTGTTATATAGGCCTACTGTATGTTTGGAACACAATCATATTGACTCCATATTTAAAATAATAGGTCTAATAATAGTACCTAATTGCGCTGAAATCTCAAAAATGAATACAGCAATTACAATAGTTTCCAAATAAAAGTATAATTTCATATACAGTACTGTATACATGGCATGAAACAAAATTTGCACTCGTATCACTGTACCAGGATTACTCTGCATATATGTCACCATCCAAACATGTAATATATTAGTAGTTCACTTTTAAACTCATTAATTCTCAAAAGTAAGCACAATCTATCTGACTTGTATATTCTCCTGAGAAGGCTTCAAGAAGGCACGAACAGTGTGTGACTGAAAAGAATAGACTATGCGCATACCTCCTCATTTTAGAAATATCATGCATTTAAGGATGCTTCCAGGTATAATTTGTGCCTTCTCAGGAACAGACACAAAAGAGCTAGTTTTGTGCCTTCTTTTGAGAAAACTGTAATCAGGTTTCAAAGCAGAGCTGCCAGACTTGAACAACACAGTAGCGACCTTTCCAGTACTGCATCATCTTCCAGCACCCTCATTTCATCCCCCTTCTTGCCTTGTCTCTGTTATAAATCTGCAATATCTCAGCTGTTAGCAATATTTCAGTATTCTCATCCACAGTATATTATGGACGAGTAAATTCTGTTGAACGTGTTTATGGCAGATATATTGCCGGCAATGATATCTACATTGGCAGTGGTATATAGCAATTGTGCAAGGCACAAGCGAGAATAATCTACGCGTCGTAAGACATTGCCATCCATCATTAATGAAAATATAGCCTAGAGTTTATTGCCGTTTCCATTTCTCTTGAAAGCGTGATTTTGAGGTCAGATGTAATAACATCTGGTATTATTTTACAGCTGTTTAGAACAGTACATTTGTGTCCCGCTCAAAACACACATAGCAGGACACATCGTATCAGTAATTTTAGTCCCTTTTTTTTCGAGAGGCGGGACACTTTTTTTTAGGAGCTCAATAGTATAATGAGCAAACTTTCCCTCCGTAACGTAATTGGCAAAACTGAGCAGAATTCCATAATCTCATTATCCTCATGTTTCTGCGCTTATTATTCGACAAAAGCGGCTATAAAAAGGACATAATGTAATGTCACATAAATTTATAAAGTTGGAAGATGCAGAAGGAACTTTTTCAAGACTTGCTAAAAAATAATGCCTCGGCCATGATAATAATGCAAAAAAGGCCAAGTTTTCTTTCTGTTTTTAAAAGAGTAGAGGAAGACCTCCTTCAATTCGATGGCAGTCCAATAGTTTATCAGCAAGTTCCTTCCAAGTGGTGAAAGTCTCCAGGGTTCAAGTTTTTCAGTTAGTAACAAAGTCATATCCAAAAGCCGAAAGGCAAGCCCAAGTTAAACACAAAGGCAGGGGATGGGGGGTAGTGTGGACTTGTCCTACTCTTGTGAGGATTTGTGGGGGGGATAAGTCGTCAAAAAATACCCTAAGGCACCCAATTATTGAAGAACAAGGCGCCGTTGTTTACGATTTGGGGCTACCTTGAAAATTAATTCTCCAGATTTAGGTGCAGGGATGGGGTTTTTTTTTTGGGGGGGGGGGGGGGGTCCTANGGGAGGTGGTTTAGCAGATGCTAGTTCTCGCTTCAGGCCAAACTTTTAATTATCTGTCAGGGATATGGTGCAGTATTCGCCAAACTTTGAGTTGGGGGGGTTTGGATGGGTAATATAACCTCCACAAGCAGAAGTTTATGGGGAAAAGGCATTCGCAGGGAGTCCTGTGTTTGTTTATATTCAAACATTCATAATTGGGGCCGTCCATAAATTAAATACCGATAGGCGTGTTGGTATCGTAAAGCCGTGGGATGTAATCTGAGGGACTTGGAAAGCAAAAAGCTGGGCGTACCTGCACGTATCGAATTTTAGGCCCGAGGTGATCCTTAGGGCTTACATCTCGTGGTTCAAAAAGTATGGGTTGGTGCTGTTACGCTTTTGTATCCTATAGATTACGGATTACGCCCCCATGCTATACCTACAGCTTTATTCAGAAAATGGCCAAAGTATAACAATTTAACAATACAATTGCGGATTTGCACTCATATTTGTGACACCTATGCAATTTACAGTTTTAAACATCTTATAACTTCGCAGCAGAGAGTGTCATTTGAAATGTTCTTTATTTTGTTCTTGAGCTAATTTCAGAAGGTGGGACGAAATGGAAGAGTCCAATAATTATTGCTAATACACATTGGACCGAAAATGGAAATAATATCGCTCCTGAAATAGCAGAATGTTTTGAATCCACCAAGACTCAGAGGTCAACCTTGAAATAAGCAGGAGGTATATGATTCATTAGTAATTAGTTTGCCATTAATAATTACGTTGCAAAATCCTTTTGCTTAACATCACAAGCTTTTCCATACTTAGTGCTTATAAACAGGTTAATACCTTAAGCCATGCTTGTACTCGGTGAAAATTGATCTAGTTGGTTCTGATGCCTGCAAGTTATGAAATATTACTGCTGTAATTTGAGTACAAAAAGCATGAACTTTTATCATTATGCTGTGGTGTACCGTGCAAAAACAACGAGTCTTATACTGTATCCACATTACAGAAGCTATAGTGTCCTACAGTCTTCAATTTTAAAATATATAACGTAAAAATATTTTGGTATCATATTTCAACATTGTGCAGAAGTGTCATAGAGCACCATCACAGGAAAAATTGCGGCAGGTCATTCTAATTTCTTTACCAGGGAAATAAAAAGTTACATAAATTTTCTCACGTCCTCTTAATGTAGATTTAAGCCGTTTTGCAACTGGACACTTCAATTTATTTGCAGGCGAGACAGACTCGACGTGTATGTATGGTACCTATTGAAAATCCATTTTTCATGCACTGTCTTATTGTTATGTTTTGTAGAAAAACCTCTCCAGACCATTTCGTGGATGAAATACAGTCAATGCAGTATAGATGCTATACAGTATATAGGCCATTAAGTAGCCCTCTGACTTTCCGACACGAGCTTTGCAGTATACGCCGACAAACATCGTCTCAAATTCAAAACTTCAGACCAGTAAATGCGATTTAAAAGGCTTACAGAGAAATACTCCTTCCTAGAATTTCCTCCACGACTAGAAAGGTATATTTCGAGTTATTTTGTGGGCGCAAGATCTTGTCAGGTACGTATCTTCCTCCATATGAAGTCCATTGAAAGAGGAATACGAATCAGGAGATCAAAGTTCTGACAAAACCTTTGTTCTCCTCACATCCATATGAACAGAAAACTGGTAGGCTCATGAAAGGTAGGATGTAAATCGTTTTGAATGACTTTTCTATGAGTGAACGTACGGAGGAGCACACGTAACTTATCCTGTTTTGAATATCATTTTATATTTCGCAACGAGGAAACTCGTGCGCATCTTACCGCATCCCTCTTTTATTGAAGAATGAATGAGATTCCTCTTAGAACATATAAGAGAAGCTTTTCATTTATATAAGATCCGAAGTTTGGAGAAGCAGATTTATTACTGCGAAATAGCTATAGCCAATTTCCTCGTAAGAAGGGAAATGCTTGTAATAAAAGCAGGCTTTGCAACGTCTTTCATGCGACATAAACATATAGGCAAATTAGAAGAATTGCAAATCGTCTTTTCAGAAAATCGGGTCAGGCACGTGTACCTCTACGATTGAATGCGTTACTATAGGAAGTAGGAAAAGCGGATCTTCTTATATTGCTTTTCATTTTGTTGAAAATAAGCTGGTGATTACTTAATCGGAACCTATAAGGAACACGTAATGATGGTCTACCTTCCAGCTTACAAATACAAAGGCCGTACGGAAATAATATGATGAATTTATTGCTTCCAACAACAATCAGTTTAAACATAAGTCCTGATTATTTCATCTTCTTAAACTAGTTTATGAGGTAAAAGAAAATCCACAACTATTCCCTTACATGAACTGGGGACTTGGACAGTGCACAACAGCCTGTATATTTTGTGCGTCAACGTCCAATTAGAAGGCACCCTGTCTGCAGTTATTCTATCTTACCGTGCACGCATAACATGCATTTTTAACTGTACGCGGCCATACATAAAGGACGGCTAAATACTATACAATTTAGGACACCTGTTAAGGTGACACTGGCGCATTCTTCCAGGCGGATACTATTGTTTGACACTTTTTAAAACAGACAACAGCTGCTCTGAACATGTGGGGATGGAATTACAACCTGGCAGAGGTGCACTATTTCACAGATACGCCTTGTGTAAAGCCAATTTGGAGCTCCCATTCATAACAATCTTGTACATCGCATTACACGGCCTTTTCCCCTGCAGGAGGCCCTTCTTCCCACCGCAGCATTGTTGTCATCAGGCTGATGAATAATTGATATAGTTTGAGGCCGTATCAGTTGTTTTCAGGTGTTTTGAAAAAAGCGCGTTGTTAGCCTTGACTTGATCCAGCTCGAATTGAGAGCCGGAGGGGCGGAGGTGGTGCTGATGAAAAATGAGCCGGTGCTTTTGTGCTCGGGCAGCGAGAGAGACGTCGTAAGGCAGCGTTCAATAAAAGGCTCATCGCTTCTCGCTTCTGCTCTGACAGCGCCTCCCTCATTCTTCTTCTACTTTCCTTCTGGAACGCTTCAGGGACCACAGAAACTTTTCTACCTGAGACTTAGTGTTCAGATGGGAAAGTGCACAGAATAACAGATGGCTCGTTTTACAAGAACACCGGTGTCCAATTCAGGACATGATTACGGCCTATGATTGCACTCTAAAGCGGCTTTTTTTATCCTCCTATACAGTGCATCATTATCCTTTTTTCCTTGTTGGCGACACCCAATCAATGGCATATAGGCCATTACGCCAGTTCACGCACTGCACGCACTACTGCACAATTTTTGCTCAATTGCGAGCACTTTGAAGTGATGGCGGTCCAGTATATGCTTACTAAATATAATAATAATAATAATAATAATAATAATAATAATAATAATAATAATAATAATAATAATAATAATAATAATAATGGTACTATGGGGCTCAAATTGTTTTGGCCACTTTATCCTGGTCTTGAAGCAACCCTTCGCACA